>CM037853.1:10282604-10489604 GCA_021234595.1 Delia radicum | reverse complement strand
AGTTTAACAATAACCGTTAGCTCACTAGTTTTAAAAACGGTATACTTATTAGTTTTTAAAGACAGTTTCTGACAGTTTTCTTGGGAGTCCTCATAAAAATGTCAAAGTTCATTTTTAGGGTGACCACTAAAAAATGTTTGTGCATCGCCCCACTTTTTTGTACACTTGTGATTGTATATCATTTTAATGGGAAACTTTTTTTTATCACATTTCAAAACTTTGAATTTTAATTTAAACTACAAACATAAAATATTGAACAAAAAAATTTACCACAATAAAAATAAACAAAATGCAACAATAGTGAAAACATAATAATGAAATGGATTTTATCCAAAAATTTATGTTTTTGAAATATAAAATTTTGTTTGGTTGTTTTTTCTTTTCTTTTGTACTTTGTTTTGCAAAACTGCATAAATAACAACTTCAGAGTTCCAGTCAACTAAATAATTATTTTGGTTACAAATGATTAGTTATCCTGGAGGCCGGAACGTTGTTCTCACACGTGGTTCACTGATGGCTCTAGCCACCAAAATTCACTTTTTGTTCGGTAGTCACGTTGTTTTTTTTTTTTTTGTCTATATTGGAATTTCTAAAACCGGTATGTATTACACTCAACTAGACTTACAATCTTCACTAGCTCACTTGCAAAGTGATTTTTGCTAGTGGTTATTAACGATATGTCGTTATCCATTACCAAATATGTACCTTTAAAACCACTTATAGTTTTCTATACTAGGTTGCTTAAAATATTTTAAACGCAAATAGCAACAACATAGACGAGAAGTTGCACACATAAAGTAATAAAACGTACATAAACATTATTATCTTTAAATGTAATGGATGTAGTTTTTGGCATGCATTGCATATTCATAAATAACAATCTTTCATAATAAACAAAAACTTGTTGCCAAAAAAAAAAATTGAGAAAAAGATAAGACTGGATGCATAGTAGAGATGGGCACGTGAGTGATTTTGAACTCACACTCACTCACGCTCTTGGGAGAAAAATTCCACTCAAGAGAATTTTTGTCTACTCTCATATTATATATGTTAAATTATAAATATTTGTATGTGATTGTATATAGCTTTACATTGTTTAACAAATTTTTATATGGATTTATATATTGCAATAGAGCAATTCCATATGAAAACGATCAAAATTGGCAAATTTTGGACGACCCCTCTCCGATTTTAAAATAAATAGTCTCAATCGATTGCCCAGCAAAAAATAATGTACCTACATATTTTTTTTTTTTATAGTGACTGGTTTAGTGGTGGTGTGCACCACTGTCATGTGACAAAATTGAAGAATTCTTCATAAGGGACCTCATTGAAAGTTGTTTTAAAAAAACTACTAAAGCGATCGCAACGAGTGATAGCTAGTTGGAAAGGTATTGAATCAGGCTTAAATTTAAAAATAAAATTTTCCCCAATTTTTCTTGTTAAATAATTAACAATAATTCAATTATAAAAAATATAAAAAACAATGAGAACAAGGTGGTCTCTTAAATGCTCTTCTCCTGTCCAAACAAGGAGTCGGGCCCATTTTTTATTGCTGATTCTTAAAGCAAAAATTATGAGGAATCCAAAAAAAAATAAAATTAGCCGGAAAATTTAGGAGCTTCTGTGGAAAATCGGAAAATTTAATTTTCATGGGAAAAATTAAATTTTCATGGGAAAAAAGGTAATTTCTGGGAAAAATTAGGAAAATTTTATTTTTCAATTAAAGCCTGATTCAATACCTTTCCAACGAGCTATCACTCGTTGCGATCGCTTTAGTAGTTTTTAAACAACTTTCAATGAGGTCCCTTATGAAGAATTCTTCAATTTTGTCACATGACAGTGGTGCACACCACCACTAAACCAGTCACTATAAAAAAAAAAAATATATGTAGGTACATTGTTTTTTGCTGGGCAATCGATTGAGACTATTTATTTTAAAATCGGAGAGGTGTCGTCCAAAAGGTGATCGCTTTCATATGGAATTGCTCAATATATTATTTTATGTTGTCTTATATGCAATTATACTTAATATAACAAATTGTATGTAATTAGGTATATTAAGTACAATATATAAGTTACTATATATACGTTATAAAGTTATAGAGTAGTGGTCAAAACATTTGGAACTGAGATCGCATTTGTTGTTTTCATTGATTTATTTTATTCAGATCACACTTAGTTACTAAAATTTATTTTTTACATATTCTTCATACATTGTTTTATGTTAACCAAATAAAAAAAAAATTAATTCCGTTAAATTAAAACAACAAAAAATTAATAATAATAGATGTATTCAAAATGCAGGTGTTGAAAACATTTGCAACTCTCATTATTCTCACTCTTAACGAAACAATTATACTAACAAATACTAGGATATAACGGTAATCTCATTCCTTTTTAATATGTGATTCAGACCGTTACATTTTTTAAACATGTTTATTATAATTATTGTTATTTAATAGTTGTAATAAGATGTTGGAAGCATAAACATCGTAAGAATAATTTTTGTAAAAATGGCAGGAAATAAATAAAATTCTGCTTTTAAATCAAAAGTTTTAAATGATTTTCAAAATGGAATTTCCCAAAAAGAAATTTCTATAAAGTACTCCGTTCCAAAATCAACGATTTGCCGCATTGTTAATAGTGCCGCATCATAAAGTTGGAAGACCCCGTATTACAACTGTAAGAGAAGATCGGAAAATCAAGAATTTTTTTACGAAATATCCCAAAGTAGTTCCCAGAGAAGCTACAACTAAACTTTTAATAGATGCCAGTCTTCCCACCATTAAAAAAAGAGCCAGAGAATATGGTCTTAGAAGTTATAGATGTATAAAAAAAAAACCGTTTGTGTCGGAAAAAAAACCGAAAAGCTCGGCTTGACTTTGTTGTAAAAGTTTGGCTGCAGGAAAATTAAATTAATATCAAATCGTGGCCGGCTCAATCTGCCGATCTCAACCCGAATGAGAACATGTGGATAATTGAAAAACGGAATATCGGCAATAAAGTATTCCGAAATGGTGATGAACTTTTCGTTGAGTTGGAGAAGCAGGGGAATGAAATTTCAGACGATTATATTAAAAAGCTCATTGCCTCAATGCCTAAGAGGTGTTCAGAAGTTATAAAAAATAAGGGCTACGCTACAAAATAGTGAGCGTTAAAACCATTGTTTGTATTTCCTGTTAATTACTTTAAGAGTTTTGAACACTGCACTATCGACTTATTTTGTTAAAATTACTTTTTTTTATTTTTGAGAAATTATGGATAATTTTTTTGTATTTGTAACATAATATGCTGTAACTGAATTTAATAAAAAAAAAAACAAAAACTTTATACCACAAATCTTTTTGATCAAAAAAATTATAATTATCTAAACCATGATTTCAGTGGCAAATGTTTTGAACACCACTGTATATAGTGTGGTGGATGGTGGTATCTTTCAATATAAATGGACATATGCACTGCTTTGCAAAACTATAAATTCACATTAGTGAAATTAATATACATAAGTGAAAATAAATTTCGTAAGTTAAAAAAAAAAAAGTTGAACAGTTTATATCGGCATAAATGTAAAACCAATGGAAAATTAATATCCCGAGTAAAAACACTTACATGTTTTGTCAGCCAGATATAATTATATAAATTAATATATAAAGTTCTTTTCATCGAACAATTTTAATATGAAAGCATTTATACCCGAGTAAGAAAGTTTATATAAAATTATCTATAATGAGATATTTTCTGCAAAATATAAGATGATATAATTTTATAAAAAAAATGCTTCTATTAAATTGTATCACTTTGGATCTACTCATACAGACAATTTAACAAAAAACTATCCAATTCTATCCAAGTTTTCAATTTATAACGAGCTTTCAACCTCCGTATATTTACAAAAATAAAGCAAATCAAACATATTAGCTAGGTTGATACTAGTATTTCGATCTGGCTAAAGATCTCATCAGAACCCGAAGTTTTAGAAAAGTTAGAGCCTCCATAATAGGCAGAACTTTAACAAAAAACCTATTAATAATCAATTTTACTCCATTCTTGTCTTCTTATGGCGTTTTCTTTTCTGGCAAAAAATGTAACATTTTGTTTGCCCTTTCTAAAAAATTGCACTTTTTGTGTTCTTTCTAAAAAATTGACAGCACTTTAAAAAGGAATCATGTTCTTTTAAAATATGTCGCCCTATTAACATGCAAAAATGTTGCCATTTTCACCCTTTATAAAATGATAGGGTGAAAATGTTGCACTATAAAACAGCTGATTTTATAGTTTTGTTTTGAGAAAAAAAATATTTAAAGACGAAAATTAACAAATTTTGTTTTGTAAGTTATAATAATTTAAAAAATATACATTTAAATTGCTAAAAATGGAAAAAGCTGCTGTAGTGATATGCGTAAACAATGTTGTTGGGGTACTAATGGATTCTTCCTCATCATCAGATGAAGAGGAAATGTGTGTTTTGCAGGAGCGAAATATTGTGCTTTCATCAATTCCTGAATCCATTTTAAATAAAAAAAAAATAATGAATTAAAAACAATTTGAATGCCAATTTGCAATTTGCCGCTTTTTATTTTTCAACTTGTTTTCTTTTATACACAAATCAGCTGTTCTAAAGCAGGGCAGCATTTTTTGTATAAATTCATGTTTTATTGTGACTATGAATATGGCAACATATTAAGAGGGTTATGACAACATTATTTAAATGTCACTTATAAAAATGCAACATTTTTTTGTCAGAAAAAGAAAACGCCATTAGTAATCAAGCACGTGGTTAGGTCTTTTCCTAACAAGCATCATGACGTTACTAAACTTTGAAGACCAAAAATGTTCTATTTATATAAAAAAATTTTAGTTTGTACTCTGGCTCAAGTAATATTTTTACAGTTATATTAGTTTTTGTTTTTATACACATCGAGATTATTTTTATGTTATTTTCAATTCTGTCCCGACATAATTACATCTAATTATAATTGTATTTGATACAATTATATACAACTAGATACATAGTTATTCAAATATAGTTATTTAAATCAAAAGATATTAAAGTAACATATTTTTGACCTAAATAAAACGGCCAGTCAGAAAAGACAAACGGAAAACCGCTGGCAAGGCACTTTAGCAATTGTTGCAAGTGCTGGCAACAAGTGCTTTCCTAATCCCAAAATGATAACATCATTAGAAAAAAGGTCCATATATTCAAAAATTATCGGACAAGCACTGGGGGAAACAAAATTTCTAACGTTGGCAAAACCATGAAATAGGTGGTCTAAAAATCGTTTTCCAAAATAAAATTTAAAAAAAGTTCATGTATAATTTGTTTTGTCCAACCGGGATCCAACACTGGCCGTCAGATTTTCAGCCGACAGCTATAACCACTAAACATATCCCTGCGGTAAATATATCAAGCACTGGTATGGCCACGTGAGTAAAACTTTGCGCGTATGAACCTGTCCTAGTTTCGGTTCTGTTATATGAAAGTAATCTATACTATTAACATGGACATGTGAGGTGGCATTTGCAACTTTTGGGAGCACTTTGTGATGTGGTCAATAACGTGACTAAGGTAACATACTACCGTACCGACTGAAAGGAATAATATACTTAACAAGTTAGAAGTAGGCAGTGTTAAAGTACGATCATTTTAGGATTTATGTGACAGTAGGCAAATAATTATCATGTGACTGGTGTAGGTGTACGTATCATAGACTGGAGAATTTTGATTTAAAACTAGTTACATACATATAAAGCGCAATGTGTGCTGTTACAGGCGTAGTTTCAATGAAATAGTTTCGTGACGTACCACTGCTCTGGTCTAGGGAGTACATGTCGCCAGGTAAGCGAAAAGTAATTAGCTAATAACCTGTTACTTCTTATTCATCGTGTGGTCATATTATATACGAGTTGCTAAATAGCCCTTTCGTAACCAGTCACTGAACTTACCCAAACCAGCGTTTCATAGCAACTGTTCACAAAACCTTCAAAAATGCACAACAAAATCAATTTTAATATTTTTTGTATACGCAACAAAAAACTATAATATTAAATTCATTAGAAAAGGTAAACAATACATTAGCCACATTCATATAATGATGCATATAGTAGGGTATTCAATCTGTTAGCAGTTACTCGATTAATCGAAGAATTTAAGGCGAACAGTTGTTCGAGTAAATTAAAATGGCAATTTCGAGTAACGAATAACGCGAACAATTTTGTTCGATTAACCGAATTCATCGAGTAAATAATTTATTCTATTTCTGTTAAGATTTTATAGAAAAAAAATTATTGTTCGTATTTTTAAAAAGATTTTTTTATAACATATATAATCATTTGGCAGTTACCGTTTTAATTTAAATCTACACTCAGGGAACTTCTGCTTTAAAAAATATGTAGTTGTTTGGATTGTAATACAGTTTCTTTTGTTTTAATGTAACTGCCGGTCTTTTGAAGAACAAATTAAGTTTTTTACTAACCTTGTGGTTCATTTAAAAAAAAAACAAGCCACATCAAATGACTGTCTTATGATTTTACATTCAATTTTTACAGTTGTTTTTTTGTTTAAAAAAAAAAACAATAAAAAATAATAAATGTTTGTTTATTTTTTACTACCATGTGGTTAGTTTTTACTACAATTGTTAGTCATTTTGTGGACATTAAAAACAATTGGCAATGTTAGTTGAATTTAATGAAACGTAAGTCGTGCTTTCTTTAAGTGAAATTTAATTTGTTTTCAACTACAATTGCAGTGTTCTTTACCTACATAGTATACTAAGTGTAATATTTTTTAGTAGGGGTATAACTTTTTTATGCGGCACCGCGATAAGTGCAACACTGTACTGATAAAAAAAAATTATTTGTTTATTTTGTAAAAAAAAAAACGTTCCCGATGAAACCCCATGGCTAACATATCACATTTTTAGAAATATTTTTTTTATAAATAATATTTTAATAATAAGAATATTTAATAATATTTGAGAACAATCACAGACATTATGATCATAGTAGAAAAAAAATGGCAAAATGATTTTATGATTGGTTTTGTGTAATAATATTTATAAATTTTTTTGCTGATTGTAACAGAATATTGTTACTTTCAATGAACTAAAATTTAGTTCAACTAAGACTAAAAATTCGTTAATAGATTTACTTTTGCTATTCTTATCTTACTAATATTTAGTAAGCAATTCTGCTAATCTTAGCAGTTTTTCTGGCAACGTAATTTTTAACTAATTTGTAGAAGTTTCAGAAAAAAATTTTTAATAAATTTTTTAGCAGTGTAGTAATAACTATTTAAAATACAATATTTTTTTTTTGTAAAAATAAGCAATATTCATTTTCATTTGTATTTATGTATTTTATACAAAAATGTACTGTATCTATAAACAATTTAAAAAAAAATAAAATACTATCTTCAAGAGAATCTTTAATAAATATAAACAAATTTATTTACATCTGAAACATAAATGATGTTCTTTTATTCTTTTCATTACTTTTAGATTTAATATCTTTATCTAAAAGTAGGCTTTATCCTAAAACAATAATTTGGTTCGTTTTACAAGAAAATCTCGTAAAAAAAAAAGAAATATTCGGTAGGCTGATAGAAAACGTTATGTGTTTTTAAACGTCATAATCAGAATTTTAGAAATAATTTTATGAACACATTTTTTACCCATTGTATCAACAAAAGGATGAATTTTGTATTTTGTGAAAAATTGCTTTAAAATGTTTATCATGTAGATACAAAATTAAGGCTCTTTTTAGGAATCCTTAAAAACACATAGATTATTTTGTCAGCGCAGTGAATAGTAGTACATACAGATATCAAAAGTAATAAAATTCATAATGAGTTTTCTGTTTCAAATTGAAAGTATCCTTCTTATAACAACTTCGTTTTTTATACTTAAAGATTATGTTAGACCCGAATGCGAAATAACTACAAAAACTTAAATAGCAATAATAAAAATTCTTTCAATAGCAGATAAAAAAAAAAAATTTCATGATTTCTTTCTTATTAGCAATAGAAACAAATTTATTTAAAAAAAAAACCCCCAACCATCAACTTTTAAACTGCTTGTTGTTTCATTTCTTTGGTTCTCTCGATATTTCTTAACACTGCTAAATATTTTGCATTAAATTATTTGTAAAATAAAGGAAATCGAAAAACAAAAGCAATCAAGTGTAGTCTAAACTTTATTAATCTTCTCTGCTGCGAAAGACGTATGTATACGTTTTATCAAAACTCTATTCTGTTGCGTAAAGGCATCAGTATTCGTACGGATACATTCCGTAATAGCCTAGTCAAATTAGGGTTTCACCTTCGAATTCCAGGTAATAGGCTGGAAACTCGTATATGGCTTTATTTTGGTGCTCTAAATACTGTCTCAAAAGTCTCAAAAAATCTCGTGTCTCCGTCGTGAGTTATTCTAGGTTAAAGGTCACAAAATTCTGTTTTTGGCGATTATCTCGGTTTCTATAGCTACAATGACGTCAACATCTATTATAAAGTTGTAGGCCATGCAATTTTTAATAAATTTTGTAACAAACATTTTCTCATGCGCTCAACCGTTTTCGAAATCGAGGGCAGACTCCGGAGCGCTCACCCCTACCTGCAATTATTCAAGGTAACCGTGAATCTCCCTTAATCATATCGCTAAAGAGATTCAATTACTAAAATATCACTAACATAATACTCTATATTATTTATTAGATAATACAGTGGAGTACCGTTATAACGAACTCAGAGGACCGGACAATTTAGTTAGTTTTAAAACGAAGTTCTTTAATAAGCATGGTAAATATATTAAAAAAAATAATACATTGAAAATGAAAATTATTCAAGTTCGAGCCATACTCTATATTTCTTCATTAGGATATTGTCCTAACAAATAATCTATAGAGAAAAAAAAAAAAAAAAAAAAAAAAAAAAAGAATTTAAATGTAACTGACACTAATAGAAAACATATGATTTTCTATTGTTGATTTAACTTGAATAACGTCACTACATTGCTAGATCTGTCAAAAAAACAGAGTAGTATTTGGAAGATGACAAAGCCAATTGTGACAATTTTTTGTTGTTGTTTTGGTTTTTCTTTGATATTTTAAATTTTGAATCTCGCTCCTAGACGAGGACAAGAAATTCTCATTGAGTTTGTGATTTAACATAACAAATATCTCTAGAAATTCTAATAACAAGTCCCCTGAAGATTTCCTTAGGCAGGAATGAAATCCGGATAGGGACACGCCTACATCAGATTGCTTTCACAATTTGTTGAATAAGTTTTGGGACTTTAGCACATTAATTACTATAAATGCAATTAATGTTTATCCCGATGAAAATAAATTTAAATAACAAATATGCAGGTGCTTGTGCAAATTTAAATGTACTGACACTAATAGAAAACATATGATTTTCTATTGTTGATTTACTTGAATAAACGTCACTACATTGCTAGATCTGTCAAAAAAACAGAGTAGTATTTTGGGAAGATGACAAGCCAATTGTGACAATTTTTTGTTGTTGTTTTGGTTTTTCTTTGATATTTTAAATTTTGAATCTCGCTCCTAGACGAGGACAAGAAATTCTCATTGAGTTTGTGATTTAACATAACAAATATCTCTAGAAATTCTAATAACAAAGTCCCCTGAAGATTTCCTTAGGCAGGAATGAAATCCGGATAGGGACACGCCTACATCAGATTGCTTTTTCACAATTTGTTGAATAAGTTTTGGGACTTTAGCACATTTAATTACTATAAATGCAATTAATGTTTATATCCCGATGAAAATAAATTTAAATAACAAATATGCAGGTGCTTGTGCAAATTTAAATGTAACTGACACTAATAGAAAACATATGATTTTCTATTGTTGATTTACTTGAATAAACGTCACTACATTGCTAGATCTGTCAAAAAAACAGAGTAGTATTTGGAAGATGACAAAGCCAATTGTGACAATTTTTTGTTGTTGTTTTGGTTTTTCTTTGATATTTTAAATTTTGAATCTCGCTCCTAGACGAGGACAAGAAATTCTCATTGAGTTTGTGATTTAACATAACAAATATCTCTAGAAATTCTAATAACAAAGTCCCCTGAAGATTTCCTTAGGCAGGAATGAAATCCGGATAGGGACACGCCTACATCAGATTGCTTTTCACAATTTGTTGAATAAGTTTTTGGGACTTTAGCACATTTAATTACTATAAATGCAATTAATGTTTATCCCGATGAAAATAAATTTAAATAACAATATGCAGGTGCTTGTGCAAATTTAAATGTAACTGACACTAATAGAAAACATATGATTTTCTATTGTTGATTTACTTGAATAAACGTCACTACATTGCTAGATCTGTCAAAAAAACAGAGTAGTATTTGGAAGATGACAAAGCCAATTGTGACAATTTTTTGTTGTTGTTTTGGTTTTTCTTTGATATTTAAATTTTGAATCCTCGCTCCTAGACGAGGACAAGAAATTCTCATTGAGTTTGTGATTTAACATAACAAATATCTCTAGAAATTCTAATAACAAAGTCCCCTGAAGATTTCCTTAGGCAGGAATGAAATCCGGATAGGGACACGCCCTACATCAGATTGCTTTTCACAATTGTTGAATAAGTTTTGGGACTTTAGCACATTTAATTACTATAAATGCAATTAATGTTTATCCCGATGAAAATAAATTTAAATAACAAATATGCAGGTGCTTGTGCAAATTTAAATGTAACTGACACTAATAGAAAACATATGATTTTCTATTTGTTGATTTACTTGAATAAACGTCACTACATTGCTAGATCTGTCAAAAAAACAGAGTAGTATTTGGAAGATGACAAAGCCAATTGTGACAATTTTTGTTGTTGTTTTGGTTTTTCTTTGATATTTAAATTTTGAATCTCGCTCCTAGACGAGGACAAGGAAATTCTCATTGAGTTTGTGATTTAACATAACAAATATCTCTAGAAATTCTAATAACAAAGTCCCCTGAAGATTTCCTTAGGCAGGAATGAAAATCCGGATAGGGACACGCCTACATCAGATTGCTTTTCACAATTTGTTGAATAAGTTTTGGGACTTTAGCACATTAATTACTATAAAAAAAAAAAAAAAAGAATTTTATTTTTAAAAAAAATTATAACAAACTTGTATAAAAGTCAGAGTACCTCCAAGTTTACTTCCCCTATTTTGTTTACACAATATAGAAAGGAGAGAGAAACAAAAAAACGTGTATTGAATATCCACCAGAGGTGGATCTTGCACATCAAACAAGTTTTCAATTTATTTTTTGATCAATGGTTATAATCTTTAACTTCAAACTCATATGTATATTAGTTCTCATGTAGTGAGTAAACTAGTTCATATGTACATATGTTTGATGTTTGGCATGGGATTGGTTACCGCTTTCAAAACGTGTTCTGATGATGGGAACCTAGAAAATTCCCGAAATAGATCTATCAACACATTCCTGAAAGGGTCAAATAATAAATTTGAAAACAAAAACTCTATAGATTATTTGTTAGGACAATATCCTAATGAAGAAATATAGAGTATGGCCTCGAACTTGAATAATTTTCATTTTCATTGCACAATTAAAGGTCGAAAAAAAAAAAGAAAAAAAAAAAAAAAAAAAAAAAAAACATAATTTTTATTTTTAATAAAAATTATAACAAACTTAAGATAATACATTCTCAGGATATTTTCTTAAATTCTCTTAATTTGAAAATGTTTGTTTGTAATATGAAAACAATTTATATTATTTATTAGATAATACATTGTACATCTTATGAATTCATTTAGTAATACTTACTTTACTTACTTTTAAAAACAAAACTGAAAACTATTTCTCTTATTAGCAGTTTGCAAATAAAATTTAAGAGAACACTTAAGAGGGCTTGAGTAGCTTCTATCCTCTTTAGTCTATATACACTTTGGTCAAATATTAAATAATATTAAAAATTATTTAAAGAAAAACTAAGAAAAATGCATTAAAAATGAGTGAAAATATGTAAACAAAATATGCATTTAAAAGCAAAATAAGTAAAAATATCAAATAAAAATATGTATTTATAGCAAAGTCTTTAATTCGCAGAACTCAATGCACACTCTTTAATTCGCAGAAATATTTAGTTTTCACTGTTCTCAGACTTAAGAAAAAAAAAACATGCATTGGCATGAACTTCCGGTCCCTGGAAATAACATACAAATCAATAAAATTTTGTGGTTTTCTTGATTTCAGAATTGTTGTAGCTTATATTAAGTTTAAGGTTTTAAAAGGTCAAAAACCTACTTAATGTTAAAAAATACAAAATACAGGTTGTAATTGATATATGCTAGGTGAGGGATCATGCTTTCGATTCCCACCAGAAACCCTGGTCTGCTTATTAAGAGAACCAAGTTTCTCATGTTAAAGTGTTTCTATCTTTAAAGATAGAATAGAGGAGATAGAAAGGTGGCGAAAGTTGAATGGCTTTAAACATTGCAACAATGTAATTGCGCGAGAAATTAAATCAAAGAACAGTTGTTAAGCGCCATCTGATGCAGCTTTGAAGAACTCGTTGAAGATTTTAGTTCATAGTCAAGTTATGTTGTTTTTCTTCGGTGAAGTTAAGTATTATGGGAACACCGAGGAAAATAAATTTTGTTTACCGCAAATGTTCTGGCAGTAAAATTTATTTCAAAGTTCCCCACAATCCACAAGTCGGTTAGTTCTTCTGAAACGCTAATTTAGTGGCATATTTATTTGTGAAATCCGTATTTGCTGTTACCACTTTTGCTTATCGAAATTTTTTAAGAAATTTTAAAGATTGTAGCAAATTTTTTATATTATCACTAAATAAATGGTTGCCCCTACCGTACGCAATTACTAACCAAATTTTATTTAAAAAGTTTATTGTTTTACCAGTAATTGTATAATAGTTTCATTTTAATCTTTTGCAAGTAAAGTGTTTTTGCTTTATTAATCGATTATAGAAAATTCCTAATGAAATAACGTCCTATCAAATAAATGTTAATGAATTTGACAGTTAAAATTTCTAAAATTATTCATTACCCTGTTAAAAATCGACATATATGTATACATACATGAACACACATGCTTCATACATATCCACATGGGTCCATACATGATTCATACCATTAATATATTCCTATGAGGAATCATATATGTGCATTAACGAAAATTTACATTATTTTTACATTTATAAACATACATGTCTATACATTTCCATACATATATGAACATTAAAGAAAATTGAAGTAATATTTATATATTACATATATCACATATTAACTCTTATGAACATATATGAATGCTATATAGTGCAATATGGACATGTATAGCCTCGACTCATTTCATATATGAGCATGATTTGGTTCATAAATGGATGCATATATGATGATTTTTAACAGGGTAGTCAATATTCTTGTGGACGAAAACTTTTTTTATCATGCTATGAACAATATTTACACTTAATTTTACTTTTTTGTATAAAGTTTTCATTAATTTCAGTTTTGGTTTTGGCATAAAGTGTAATAAATGAGGCATTTCGTATAAAAAATATCATTACCACTACCACAGTGCAATGAATCAGTGTGTAGCTTTGCCATAAGGCATCGTTACAACTTTAATTATATTTCTTTTTCAATTTAAGCATAATTTACGCTTTTTTGCTTCTTATTGTTACTCCAATGATGTGGTTCACTGTGGTGTTTTTTGGGAATTGTTTACAATTTAGTAAAAGGTCAGGTACACCTTCCCTCCGACTTACACCATACTTTTTTTTTACACGATTTTTTTATTTCTTGTGTTATTTGGGGGGCTGTGGAAATTATTTCGATTTACACTATTTTTAATTTTTGATAATTTTTTTTTTCTTAATTCATTTTTTTTTTATTTTCGAAAATTTCCAAATGTAATTATAAAGAACAATCTTGAGCGGCTTCTGTTTATAAAAAAATGTATGAACAGAATTATATCTGCCGCTTCTTTTTAAGTATTGGAACACAAAAATTATCAGGGAAAAGTTTCAATGATATCTTAAAAACAATAGCATAAATATTCCGAAGAAAATCTCTGCTAATATTTAAGACAAAACACGGCATGAATCTACTGCAATATAAATTTCAAATTTGTGTGTGCAACATTGCCAAAATGTTAGAGATCTTTACCATTTTTTATTTAAAAGTCAAATCAAGTATTAAATTTATTATATTTTTGAGAGTAGGGTAGACCGACGACCATTCGATACTTTTTGTTTGAAGCGCTGTCCTTACCAAACCAATACATTTTTTCCCAAAATTATTTTTAATCATCAGATTACAACATTCTGGCTTTCTTCTGAATGCATAAAATTGCAACCTTAAATGGATAAACTGTCCCACCTCATGGGGCACAATTGGATTTACTCTAAAATGTTAATTTTTATTCGGGTTTTGGAAATGATTACAATATAATTATAAGTCTACATTAGTTTAGAAAAGATTGCGAAAATGAGAGGTTTGCTTTAATCCAAGTGTGATTTGATGATCCCTTGCACCAAACTTGTTCATTAAGGAGAGACAGAAGAGTGTCCGTAATTAGTAGGTTTCACTGTATTTCTTGTTCACTGTATATATTGGCAAAGCGCATACTGCTGCACTGGATGTAATTCTAATATGCAACCGATCAATCTAAGGGCGGAAGGCACCGCTATGAAATCCGCAGTGGCGCCTATATGCGACGGGTCAGTTTATCTCGAGTCCATATGGTCTTGGAAGGACTACTTCGAAGATTGGATTCACAGCTAACATTTGTGTTACCTGACCACAGAACCTTCAACTTTTTCACGGATGGTTCAAAGATGGCAGTCGGGGCTGCGGTCTTTTGTCGGGTATCGAGGAGTCGTATAAACTCCCCGATTATTGCACAGTTTTTCAGGCGGAAGTTATGGCGGCCAAAATGCTGCCGACTTAGCTCTTGTTCCTGAGATGGAGGAAACTAACGTTAATTTCTTTATTGACAGTCAGGCGGCTACCAAGGCTATAGCTGCCAATTGAACTTACTCTTATATTGTCCAAGTTTGTTGAAAGTCTCTAGGGAGGCTCGGTACCGGAAGGAATGTCCTCATCTATTGGGTTCGTGAGCACAGGGACATTGATAGGAATTAGGGTGCTGACGAACTGGCTAGACGCGTGCCACTTCGGTCTATGATACCTAACATGGGGGTTATCGTTTATTATCTGGTAACGCTAGGGGGCCTAATGGTCTATGCGAGAGTTTTGACCAGACAGCTCAATGTAATCTAGCCTTAATTGCACCACTGGTTTTAATATACAGATTTTAACAGTGTCGTCAAAAACATTGTTGCACGAATTAACGTTACGCTTCCTTAGAAGTTTTTTCTTCGATAGTTCAACCGCATCTCGTTCAAAACACACATTAAGCCTTTTTTCGATTTCCACGATTTTTCATACAAATGTTTTCAAATTCGTTTACACGATTTCTTTAGGAACGTATCTATCTTGTAAATCGATGGATAGGTGTACTGTCCTGTTTTATATATCGTCAGCTTCAAGCTTTGACTGTTATATTTGAATATTCTCTTCATTATCATAAGCAAATGTTGGCTTAAATTGATAGACCAAGACTTTTTATGAGAAAAGTCGAAAATTATAAAAAAAACTTGGTGTTTTACCTTATTAAAAGCAACCATCCATCCTGTCAACCACCCGACTAACCAACGGATACTATAAAGAGGCTGTTTGTGAATTAACACCAAACCAATGGAAATTGGTTAAGCTTCATTGCACTTCAATTTCAGTTTGGTGAGTGAGTGCAGAATATGAGAGAATATATTTACAATTTTTATTAGGCAATAAAAGTTTAGATTTTCAAATATAAAAAAAAAAAAAATATAATTAAATACATTTTTTTTTTTTTAATTTAAATAATACTTAGGGGATGCCCCCTACTCATGCAGTGCATTATATTAATCAGGAAAAATAGGGTATGGGAAGGAGGAAAGAGGGAGGGTGTTTGTGGATATTTGATTTACATTTTTCTAAATTGTAAGTAAGGTAACGTCTCAATAACGGATGATTAATATATCATTGATTCCAGAAGAAAACGCAATAAATCTGAACAGGGGTCTTCTGATTTTGTTTATTTTTTGTACATGAGTACTTTATTGTCCCATTTGTACATTACTTTTTCAGATCTACAAATTTGTAAAAATAACAAAAAAATGCTAAAATTGCATCACTTTTAAGTGCCATAACTTTTTAGTTGTATGTTGCATGTTATTAATTTAAAGGATATTTGAAAGATGTAATTGTCTACTTTATAGCTGGATGTTTTTCTAATGCAATTTTCCAAAAATTCTCTCCCCTACGATTTTCAAAAAAAAATACAGTTTACTAAAATATGTAATCTGACCTAAGTATACCTTTTTGGAAACATAATTTTGTCTTTATATCGGTTAATTTATCATATAGAATAAAAACATTACTACATCAAAAATATTTGCAAAAACTGATAAAAAGTAGTTTTCCCCATACAAAACACATCTTAAAGTTTCAATCGAATTTTCTTTATCCGATTGGCTCCAAATTTCATCTTTATATTATTTTTTTATTTTTTTTGAAAGCAAAAAACCCTGACCCAACCTTTTGCAAAATCCACATTTGTAAAAATCTCAATACAAAATAACACTTCTAATGTACACATTATAAAGTTTCTGAAGCCATACTTTTATTTCCAATACGTTCAATTTATCATGATTTACAGCAGATTTTACCTATTTTCCCAAAACATTTATGAATTAAACTTTTTTTTTTTTAAATTAAAAATGTCCCTGAACTGCAAATATCTCAGAATGCGTATCCTGATTGTTTTTTTTTTTTTACTTTGTTCAAAGATAACGTGATATGTAAGAATTTCAGAATAAGTTAAAAATAAGTTCTTAATTTCTGTTAACTTTCTTTTTATAAAAAATTGGGTTTTAAATAAGTAGTATTATTTTAATACAAATTCTGCATTGCAGTTTATAATAAAATATATTATAAGTTATTTTCAATAAGGATTGTAGAGTTTTGGAATGACCTTGATTTTTTAAATAGTGCAAATTGGCATGTTACCATTTTAGAATTACACACAGAAAAATTAAGTGTCAACCGAATTAAAAAGTGTATGTTAATGGTAACAACTTATAAATTCTGTTAATACAACGATATTTACATTAGATTACTGAATATTTTGGGAGTTCCAACTAAAATTCAGTTGAATTAGCCGTACTTTGTTGTGAAAACTAATATTAGGTTGTGCCAACCGTTTGAAATCCGTAATAACCGAATTTGAGTCGTAGTAACCGAATTTCAGTGGCAAATAGCTTAATTTTTCTCTGTGTGTACGGTTTAAAATTTGACAAATTTTTGTGGTTTTAGATTATTCAGAAAATTATAGCTTTACAGCACAGGACAAAATTCAATCCTACACTGGACTGATGGACAGGCTAGACCCAATTGTTGTTTATTACCGGACGGAATCAAGTGTACAATCTGCGTAATGTTTAGCGATATAATGCTGTACAATTCTGTAACTAAGAGAACGTTGAATTGAAGCTTTTGTAAACTTCATAATAAAATATTTAGAAAACTTATTTTTATGATGGATCTGCGGCAAGCGTATTTGTTGCCAATCTAATGCTTCGATTGTTGCGACCCCAGCAAAAAACACTGCTTGCAGTTTCGGCAGGGAAAGTTAACAGCTAAGCGCTTGCAATATTTGTGATATAAGACATGATTTTTGTTTGAGATACTTCGCGTGAAAGCACTTGTTTCGATGTCCAAAATGCGCTTATTTAACAGCTCTAAATAAAGGCATGAATTCACTGATTTAAGCACCTACAGTTTGTTTTAGTCACCATTCTTTCGTGCTTTTTGCGACGTTATTGCTTATTTTGGCACACTACTACAAGCTATTAATCTTAAGCGGCAGAAAAGAAGCAAAACAGAAGCATTTATCAATTTTACCGCTTCCAAGTTTCTGCTGGAAACTGTCATTAAAAAATAAAAAAAAGGAATTCTGTCACGATAATATAATTTCGATGGACTCAACAGAAATTCGGTGATAACTACCAAAAATTCGATAGGTACAACCGAATTATTCGATTGGCTACAAATACGGTTGCTACTACGAGTCTGTTTTCTGAGTGCACTTATTATTAGGGCTCAGAACTTTTTGTAAATACACGATTGTTGCCGTTAGCTGCAGAACAAAGTTAACCAAATATCTTTGCGAATTAAACAAGTTTGCAACAACATTTCATCGATTTGTTAATGCATTTATTTGCATATTTAATTATACTAGCATATTTTGCTATTAATTTATATTTTAATGGATATCTTGGCATATTTTGTCACATATTTTTCAACAAATGCATTTTTTTAAAAATTGTTTTGAATATTTTACTAAAATCTGCGTTTTTGGAAAGTATATACATTTTTTTACTACTTAATTTATAAATCTTTTTTTGATACGCTTTTTTTATCACAAAGATAAAAATGTACACACACAGAAAAATAGAGTGCCAACCGAATTGAAAAGTGTATTTTAATAATAACAGATTATAAATTCAGTTCGAACAACGCTATTTAAATTAGATTTCTGAATATTTTAGGTGTTGCAACTAAACTTTGATGTGAAAACTAGTGTGCAGTTCTATCAACCGACTGAAATTCGTAATAACCGAATTTGCGTCGTAGTAACCAAATTTAAGTTGGCAAATAACAAAATTTTTCTTTGTGTGCAGAAAATACAACTTACTATCTTTCTTAAAGAAAATAAAAATAAAAATGTTTCGACGACATTAATATTATATGAATTTATCAACTTATGTCTGACAGACATAAACTTATAAGCGTGTATAAAATAATGCATTATTATATACAAACGTTTTTACTCTGGTAAATAAAACACGATTATAAATTCGATAACTTTCGAGCCCTACTTATTGTAAACTACAATGCAAAATTTATGTTTAAATAATGCTAATTATTTAAAAGTTAAACATTTCATAAAACGAATGTTTACAAAATTTAAATTTACAAGGAACGTATTTCGAACCCATTTTGAAATTTTGATATGATGTAGATAGCATGTCAAATTATTGTATGGAAACATGTCGGAGACTAATGAAATTTAGATTGTTTTTAATGCAGGAAAACTTGAAAAAAATAAGTACTCGAAAAAAATATAGGTTAGAAACCTCTTCGGAAAAAGTCGCATATAATTCTTTATCAAAACGCCAGTTTTAATATCACATTTTTTTAACAAATAAAAATACTTGAAAGTCACCGGACATGTTTCGTATACCAGTTTATGCGTCTTCGAAAGCTCTTTCAGTTGGTATTCCATTTGTCTAAAATTTCTCTTAAACAATTCGAGATAAGCCGAAAAAAACGAAAAATGCGGTAATTTTTGACCCCCCGGTTTTAACAGCTAAACCTGAGATTGGGCTGTTAAAAAAAAAATACGCGTGCCTTATTTTCTTTTCTTATCACGTATCCAAATTCGATTATTAGTCTTATACTACTTGACATTTAAATGTGTGAAATATAATAAAATATTAAAAAAATGCTTCTAATTGATTGCAATATTGGTAAAAACTATATTAGCAAAAAATTTCGCGGGTGGGACTGACAAAACACATGGTTTGCAAATAAAATGTGTTTTCCTAGTACAATATTATTTGAACTTTTGGCAATTTTTAACACGGTGGGTCTTACAAAAATAGTAGTGGTTTGCAAGTACTATTTCTTTGGTAAGATCAGAAATTTCTACATGGGTTAATTTATAAAGAAGTATTTACCTACCAAGTCAGAAAAATACAACCATCACAGTGCTGGTAAAGTATCGGCGACAGTCAGTTATGCGTTGGAAGAGCGTTTGATTAATTATCTTGACAGTATTGGCCTGTTACCCAATTGATAGCCACTACCAACCGTTGGTTGCCCTAGTTGGCACAATGTTGGAAATTGGAAAAGGTGTATAGTTTCTTTTTAATAAGTTTCCCAGGAAAAATTACACATTCCAAAAAGAAGGTGATGCCCACACTTGCTTACATATCTCATTGCCAAATTTAGTAACTGCAATACCAAACTCATTCCAACGATAGAGTCAAAAAAGCAAGTAGTATTGTAATCAATTCTTTAAATTTAAAACCAGAAAGCGTGAACTCATAACAAAGTAATTATTTACTTAAAAGAAAATAACAATGTTATTAACTTATGTGTATAACTTTTTGTACTCAAGAAGTAATCATATACTTTTTCTTAATAAAAGGACGTCATTGGAAGTAGTTCCTAATTTTAAAAAAAGAAGTTATACAATTTTAAAGAATTTATCTCATATATTTTTTCAAACAAATTTTTATTTGCAGGAAAATAATACTAAAAACAGAAATTGCATGTTGGCCTAAATTTTGTTAAACTGCGGTTAGGTATAAATTAGGGAAGCGCACGTGAGCAGAAAATTGTGAGTGGAAGTTGAAATTACTGTCGTTATCGTGAGTGAGTGTAAAAAAAATTTCGAGGGTGATTGTGCGTGAGTCATAGTTTTGTTTTTCAATTTTGAATTGTTCTTTTTTTTGAAAAATTTATATTTTCGTGGTTTATAGCTCCAAAATTATAACAAACCCATGCTATCATAACAATTCGATGTTTCACTTTTTAGGATTTTATTTCCGTATTAGTTTTGATCGTTATATTTGAGTGACCTAAAAGAATCACGTGTGAGTAAAAGTTGAATTTACTTATGGAACTACTTTTTTTTTAATGTAAGAACTTCTTATTTTTTTTAGGGAACTACTTATTTTTTTTTGTGTAAGTACTTCGTAGTTTTACAATGGAACTATTCCTTTAATAAAAATGTATGTAGTTCTTAAAAATATAAAGTAAATGGTTCTTCGGTAAAAAAAAATAATCAATTCTAAAGAATCAATTATATTAGTCTCACGCCCTCTTAAAAGAATCGAGTAGGTAATCTAGTAAGGAATGCGTTCTGCCCAATATGCTTGATTACAAACCCGCTTACCTTTTAGAAAATTTTTTGCTGGGTTGATATAATTGTTATTAAAAAAAAATTATGTTTTTTCGACCTTTAGTTGTGCAATGAAAATGAAATTATTTAAGTTCGAGGCCATACTTTATATTTCTTTATTAGGATATTGTCGTAACAAATAATCAATAGTGTTTTTGTTTCAATTTTATTAATTGACCACTTTCCGGAATGTGTTGATATATCTATTTCGGGAATTTTCAATGTTCCTATCATCAGAAAACGTTTTGAAGGAAGTGACAATCCCATACTAAACATCAAACATTCACATAACCTAGTTTTTCCACTAAATGAGAACTAATATATGAGCTCGAAGTTAAAGATTATCACTAGTGACCAAAAATAAACTAAAAACTTATTCGTTATGTGCAAGCTCTACCTTTGGTATATATAAAATACACTTTTTTTGTTCTTATTCTCCTTTTTATTTTCACACTTGTTTTGTTTGTTTAAAAACAAGATGTAAAGGTGGAGTAAACAAGATTTTATGTTTAATAACTAAATTTAAATCAATTTTGTTAAATTTGTATTAAAAAACACATATTAAACACACAAGACAGTTCGGTCTCAGTCTTTTATATAAATAATTGCTGAATTAACCTATGAAATACAATAAAATATTAAACAAAGATAGTAGCTTCAATATTTGTGAAAAACAACACTGGCAAATAAATGTTGGTGTGCCACTGGCAAAACACAATATTTCTAACGAAACAGAGTTTCTCTAGTACAATATTAGTTGTACCCTTGGAAGCTTCTAACAAGACTGAATTTATAAAAGTAACTGTAGTTTGCCAGTTATATGTTTTTTGTACATTTGGCTACCGGTGTAATTATCTCTGCAATGAAAGGTTGTATTTTTGTTTAATAAAAACTGACAAGAAAACGATACAAAGGTGAGGACAACAAAATTTTTGACATGTATTTGTTTTTAGTTGTCGAATCGCACGTTTAGAGGTTAAAAAGGAGGTCAAAAGTACAATACTTTTTGTAATAAAAGCTCTTTGAGAAAAGTCGTGTTAAATACGAAGGATTATGAAAATTGAAAATAGCCCAGAAGCTCCTTGATTAAATTGACTAATGGCCGTAATTTCAAGCAATATATACCTACTGGTGCTTAGATACCTACCGTGTACACGAACAAAATCGGGTAGGTATCTAAGCACCGGTAGGTATCTATTGCTTAAAATTACGGACATAAGCACTGCTATATGTTAACTAGAGATCAATCCCACAACAACTTTCCATACATGATACCAGTGGATGCGTCTTCAATACCTTTCTTGTGATACCAAATTTGTCTATACTTTATTAATTTATATACGAAATATATTAAAAAAACATTAAACTGGGTCACTTTTTACCCCATTTTCAACCCCTAAATTTGAGATTGCGCAGCTAAAAAAAAAATAAGTGTCTAATATTTTGTAGTCCTTTACAACATATTCTAGTTTTATTAAAATCTGAGGATTCAAATCTGTAGTTTTCTTGCTAGATCTAAATAATAACACGAAAAAGTCGTAATAACTTTCAAATTCGTCAGTTTTAACAATGGTAGGTCATTCCTTGAACATAATATTATTTATATTAAATTAAAAGAATTATGAATTTTCAAATTTAGATACCATTTATAGCCATATCTAAAAAAACGATTTTTGGAATTTTATATATATTTCATACAGGCAGGTGACTTTTATCAAAACTTTTAGGCATTATTGGTAAATCGTGTAGTGGTCGTCATAACTGTTAAACACATACCCAAATATCTCTATGAATATCTCGTGATGTATTATCAAGTTATAGCAGTTCCCTATCTAGATCCCTTTGTTTTAAATTTTGATAATAATTGTATACATTATCAGATCCAAACAGATTTGCTTACATGTATGCAAATGATCCGCCAAATTGAATCATGTTTACAGAAATTTAAATGTTTTTGTACGCTGCATACTCCTTCTCAAGGCTGTAAGGAATATGCAGCGTACATTTAACTGATACTGTGTAGCACAAAATTGTTTTAAACAATTTTTCCAAAAACGAGTTGATCCGAGTTTGTACCTTGGTCTCCTTAGACCATTTTTAGTACCTGTTTTAAATGTTTAGCGATTTACAAATGTCATATTTTGCAACTGTTTTTTTTTTCAAAAATCACTAGGAAATGCTTATCAGCGACAGTAGGGTTTCAAACTTTATTCACTCATTGGAGCATCAATGCAATGCATTAATAGGGAGTATTCCCTGAATGTTGGTTCAACGTAAAAAAAAATATCCATAAAATGATGATCCATCCCTCTGCAATTTTGTAACCCATATTGGACAATTATGGCTTTTAGTACTTGTTTTCAAAGTTCGATTAAAAATTTCGTTACAATTTTTGTAAATGATTTAATGTCTTTTATTTGTTTAGATTGCCAAAGCAACATAAGCTTCCGATAAGATCGATTTGTGGTACACGATTTTTGACACGTTTTTTAAAAGTAACTTGATTATAAAGTTTTAAATTTTTACATAAGAGAAAACTTACTAATGAAAAGCCACGTCATACTTATTTCGATCTTAGTGTTTATTTTCATTAGGATATTGGGAAATGCTTATCAGCGAAAGTAGGGTTTCAAACTTTATTCACTCATTGGAGCATCAATGCAATGCATTAATAGGGAGTATTCCCTGAATGTTGGTTCAACGTAAAAAAAACATCCATAAAATGATGATCCATCCCTCTGCAATTTTGTAACCCATATTGGACAATTATGGCTTTTAGTACTTGTTTTCAAAGTTCGATTAAAAATTTCGTTACAATTTTTGTAAATGATTTAATGTCTTTTATTTGTTTAGGTTGCCAAAGCAACATAAGCTTCCGATAAGATCGATTTGTGGTACACGATTTTTGACACGTTTTTTAAAAGTAACTTGATTATAAAGTTTTAAATTTTTACATAAGAGAAAACTTACTAATGAAAAGCCACGTCATACTTATTTCGATCTTAGTGTTTATGTTCATTAGGATATTGGTCATGAAAAAAAAATCATTATATGCATAGACTGTTCTTTTATATCAGAAAAAGGGGGCGTTTGTTGTATCTCCTAAACTAACAAAGCTATAAACTTGAAATTTTTGATTATCTAATGAATTAGTGGTAAAACTGGGCTGAGAAGTTTCAAAAATTTGATTTTAGGACCCATTTTTTTGGTGGGTAGGAGGAGGATTTAGCCTACATGTGAATCTTTTTCTATTTAATTTAATTGCCCTTAACAAGAATCGGAAGTCAATAAAGAAATATATCCAAAAACAAATAGTCGGTAGTGAAAGGGTTAAACATTTTCATGCATTTAGAGTAGGTCTTATAATATGATTATGAGTATGGAATGCTTAACTCTTAGGCCATATCATTCGTACACTTATATGCCAGCAAAAACATAATACAATTAAATGCATTGCAATTCACAATAATGCATAATAAAATAAGACAACTGATTGAAAATTCCCAAAGGTCAAATATTTATAATCAAATTAAATGCATTATGGAAATTTAATTCAATTAAAAAGCAAATGCATAGTCAAAACTCTTAAGTATGGATATTTAAAGTAAAACCCCAGTGTAGAAAAGCCATTACCATATAAACAGAAAACAAAAATACATACATATAAAAATTTTTATCATAAACTGTATGAATTGAACATGATTTTTTTCTCCCAAAACATTTTCATTCGGAGTAGTAATTTGTTCATATATATTAGGAATATTTTGTTATTCCGTAGTATAGGATAATCTTCCAATAAATAATCTGCAAGGCAAAGCTTTAATCAAAAAAATAAAGTGTTTAAAAAATATTTCGGGATGTTCTTAATTTGCAGTTTTTTACCCTACATTTTCTTAATAATATATATTTTTTAGCCGGGTTTTTAAAAAATTTAATTGCAGATGATATTTTCTATATTTTAAATCAAAAACACAAATTTAAATTTATGGTTTCCAAATTTTACTACATTTCCCTAAAAATTAAAAATTTATTTTCACAAAATTTATGAAACTTTTTGATGAAATGATGAAGGTGCATGAAACATTTGTTATAAATTTGTGTGAAACTCTTAATGACAAACGATTTATGAAACAATTTTATCAATATGATAAAACCTTTTTTTCCTGAGTAGTAAGAATTTAAATCAATAAACGGCGTTCATACTTTTTATGAACGAATTTTGTTCTGTGCAAGTGTACTGTAATGACAAGAATTTCACTTAGGCGGGAATTAAACTCAGTCACTCCAGGTTTCGTTAAAAATTTTTAATGATAGATTTGCTTGCACAAAATGACATTACTTTCCAGCATACAAAACATCCAAAAATTATATTTACTGAAGTTGAAAAAATAATGAGTCTAAAAATAGATTTTCAAAAAGTTTTGAGATATTTACTTTATATTTAAAATAATGATACAAATAAGAACTTTTGGGTAACACATTAATTTTTGTGTTAAAATAATGGGAAAATTAGCTAGTCATTAGTAAGTCCTTATTATTTGTGTTAAAGTAATGCAGAGGTTAATCTGATACATTTAATGGTAGTGAGAAAATTAACGTTATGTCATTACCGTTTCTACACTGGGCAAAATGTAAGTTTAAAAATAATGGACAATTTTGTATATCATTAAATCATTTTCACTGTCAATGTAACATATTTTACATAGAAGAATTTATCCATCAAACCCTAAATATACTTCGCAAATATTAATACAAACGGCTTTAAATAGACGTAAATATAATTATTTTAATGGCAACACAAATTATATTTATGTCATAATATTAACTATGTATTTTACCAACCTATGTATGTATTTAGTGTCATGTGGTGTACCTTGATACGAGTGTATCTTGAAATGTTACATTTTTTTCGTATACTTTGTACATTTTTAAATAACTCTTGATATCGTTATATTTAGACTTATGTCCATGTTTACCCTATACCTAGATCCATAAGTTAAATAGATGCAAAGAAAAATTATGAGGTAAACTTTGACATTCCCAAAGTAAATTTTCTGGAAAATTTTGCTGTCAATGAAAATTGTATAAGTGAAATATTTCTTTTCACCGAATGCAATACGACAGCTAATATAAATGTTAAGATTTATTAATTTAAGTAGTAAGGAAATCATCTGCATTAAATCGTTAAATTGGACTCAAAATGCTATGGTAGGGTTTGGAGATATTGTGACAGAAAACATTTCCATTAATAAGGGGTGTTCGCCAGGGAAGTATTCTGTCACACTGCTTTTAAATGCTTACTCGAAATGCATATCTCAAGAAGCTATAAATCACCTTATAGTATATTAACAATACTCGCTACACAGACGATACAATTATACTCTTAAACGCAGTTAATATACAAAGAAATCAATTCGGTCTTAATATAAATACAAAAAACTGAATACATTATAATCAGCAGAAGTGAAAATAAATATACAGTAGAATCTCACAAATTAGAACTCTAACAAATTAAAACCGTCCAGAAATTAGAACCGGCCATTCCAATTGTATTGTACCTGTGGTTCTAATTTCTGGAAGTTTTTTTTATTTTGTTTTGTATTTTCACTACAAATTATTTTTTTGCTCATTGAAGTAAAAATAAAACGGGGAATCCCCGAGTTATTCGTGGTGAGTACAATTCGGTCATATGCATGTGAAATTGGACAAAATTAAATACCTAATAATAAAAACAATTTTAAAGTTTTTCTATGAATTTAATATGTTCAATTAATTAAATATTATTAACTAAAAATTGTTTTGTGTTAAAATAAAGCTTACATCACTAGTTTTATTATAATTTTCTGTAAAAAAATGTCCAGAAATTAGAACTTTTCAAAAATTAGAACTGCCCGATGTACAAAGTGGTTCTAATTTCTGAGATTCTACTGTACTGGTTTGATCACCAAGAAGACACGTGTTTGATTACCAAGAAGACAATACTGGAGCAAAATTGATGATCAATAGGTTTTTTTTTTTTGTTTCGGAGGCTACAGCTTTTGTAAAACTTGTCGGTGATGTGTTTTATTTTTATAAATTTACGGAGGTTTAAAGCACTTTAAAAATTAAAAGTCTGATGTAGTTTTTATTAAAATAAAAATTATGTTTTTTCGACCTTTAATTTTGCGATGAAAATTAAAATAATTCAAGCATGTCAAATTTGTAAAAAAGACAGAGTTCGGTCTTAGTTTACTTCCCCTTTACACCTTGTTTGTATGTAAAACAAAACAAGTGTAAAAATAAAAACGAGAATAAGAACAAAAAGCGTGTATTGTATATCTACCAACTTGCACAAAACAAGTTTTCTATAACTTCAAGCTCATATATTAGTTCTCATTTAGTTAGGTAACTAGATTATATAAATGGTTGAGGTTTGCATAAGGTTGCACTTCTTTCAAAACGTATTCTGAAGATGGAAACCTGGAAAATTCCTGAAATGGATCAATGTCAAAATTCCAAAAAAAAAAATAGTCAATTAATAAATTTGAAACCAAAAACTCTATAGATTAATTGCTAGGACAATATCCTAAAAAAGAATATATAGAGTATGACCTCGAATTTTCATTTTCATTAAAAATAATAGCTATAATTTTAAATTATTTCTTACCCAGTAAAATAGTAAAATCCGAATAACAGGTTCAAGCACAACTTATAATTTCTGTTCTACAAACCGATTATTTTTATATGTAGTTTGTCCTATTTGCAATAGGTTCTTTCCCTCCAAAAAGAATCGATAGCTTTAGAACCGGTTCTAGAAACAGTTATAGAACTGGTTCTGGGACAGTAGATCTCTACATTTTGACTCCCAGGAACCTTTTCTAGAACCGGTTCTATGCGACCGAGCTGTTCTAGAATATATACAGAGGTAACCAATTCTAAAAAAATTGCTGGTGAGTTATAGTATGCAAATTCTTAAAGTACACATTATCTCTATCAAACCTATATTAAAATTTAAATGCATGATCATTAAATAATAGTTTGTTAATTTTTGGTTTTATTCTGACACTTTCAAAAAATTAACGAGGTCATCGTAGTTGAATAATATTGTTAATGAAATAAAAATATTTTATCATAAACCAAAAAGTTTTTAAAAAACTATTTTAAAAAAAAAAATATTATGGCAACATACGAGTAATATTGGATACCACTTATAAATGTGTGGATGATGCTTGAAAAAGTCATTAAACAATTGCAATTTATATATTTTGTTTTTTTAAATGACTTTAATTTTCCAAACTTTTTGAAATGCATATTTTATGTTTTATCCAAATTTAACAATCAATTGCCAAAACTTTATGCATGACACGGTATAAGTTTAATTTATTTTTTGAGATGCCAGGTTTCTTAAGATGTTTTTTTTTTTAAACTTTGTTTTATTAAATTGAGTTATGGAACAAAGTAATACGTTTGAGTGTACGTAGTTTAAAGTTAGTTTGTAGTGTAAATTAACTGAAAATGTTATTTAACATCAATGATAAATCATTCAAAAGCCGGTCGATTTACTTTTCATTTAAATCAAATGTTTCTTCTTATTTATTTTTAAATGTCGTTTAAATAACTAACGGTTTGTTTTCACAATACGTGTATAATTTCAGACGAACGTGTGGCACCCGAACGAATACGTAAGGAAATGAATTTTTATAATTCGTTCGCCTGACTTACGTTTGAGTACGTAAAGCTTTATGTTATGTCAAACAGTAAAGATTGCCATGATATTGCTTTTCGGTTTTTGTTAGTTTTTTTCATATACAAATAACTCATTTTTCGTTGGTAGATGGCAACCCAACACTGTAAATGAAATATAAACAAAAACAGCTGATTTATGCTTGAAAAAAAATTAATTTATTTTTTTAGAAAACAATAAAAGTGGAGATAAAAATATAATTTGTATAAAAAAAAAACAAAAACATTTACAACTAAAATAAAAAAACATTTACTAAAAAATAAACTGTAAATAAATAAAAATGAAAATCATTATTCTTTTTTTATTACAATTTTTTGTTAAAAAGTATTACAGTAAAACCCGGTTAAGACGCACTCGAGGGACCAAAAAAATTAGTTCGTCTTAAGCGATGTTCGTATTAAGCGGGTTTTTTTAACGATACAAAATTTGTATTTATTAAAACAAAAACAAGATTTTTACATAAATAAAAAATAAAATAAGCATTTCATGCATTCACAATTAAAAATTCAATTAAAATTCTTCATTAAAAAAAAAAAATCTATTAGTTTTTTCTGAATGACTGAATTCACGATTTCATTCGTTATAAGTTTTTCTATTACCAAAATATGATTGTCAGCTTCTTCGGCACAGGATTTTGTTCAAATATATCACTTGACAATTTTTCTACATCGGGAGGATTAACAATTTCCAATATTTTTTCACCTGATAAAGTATGTGACGTCAAAAACATTAGCATCTATATCTAGAAAGTCATCCACGGATATGAAATTCATATTAGGTCTATCGCATTAAACGGATAAAGAGTGTACCTAACATGGTAATTTGTATGAAAACGAGTTTTTGGGACTGCGTAAAACAGTTCGTAATAACCGAGGGTTCGTATTAACCGAGTTCGTATTAAAAGATGTATTTTATATGGAAATTGTTGTCAAAACGTCGGGACTTTTAAATTAGTTCGTATTAACCGAGGGTTAACCGAGGTCGTCTTAAGCGAGTTTTACTGTATTTTTTTTAATATTAAATTGTGTTGCCTTTTTTCTTTGACAAATACTTTTTGTGAACGTCTGTTTTTGGCATTTGTGACGTTTCAAATCGCATTGTGGAAACCAAAAAAAGAGACGAAAACGACAACTCTTACGTTTTCACTCAATTCAAAGTGACATTTGCGATACAAAACCCCAAAATGAATTTCTTCACTCATTTACACGAATTTTTTAAGTGACACGTCTTACAAAAACAGACCGTAACAAATTCGTAAGAACAAATGAATAGCAAATTAAAAATTAAATGTTAAAGTCTTAACTACAGATCATTAAAAATAAATGTATTATTCAGTTCAGTAACAAATTCGTAAAAACAAAAGAATAGTAATTTAAAAATACATGTTCAAATTCTAACTACATTTCAGTTGAAATAAAAGTTGTATTCAGTTATTTGAAATTATTTCAGTTTTTTGTTTTTGTTTGGTTTTTTTTCTACACACACACATTTGTGGAAACTTTTTCAATTTCTTGTAATTGGAGTTGAAATAATTTTGTATATAAATAACCATTTTAAGAAAAGAAACAAACAAACACGAATTTTTCAATGTTTTTTTGAAAAAAAAATTATTTAAATTTATTAATAACTGAATTAAGCAAATAAACTACAATATTCCGTTCTTGTGGTTAGGTTTTTGTGAAACTTTAAATAAATAAAAATAATATATATATATATTCCCGTCGTTCCTATAAGGAGCTAAAAAATTAGTAAATAGTAGTAAATTATTTTGAAAAATGCATAAATGCAAGTTCCGTTATTTTTAACTCAACTGATTTTTTTTTTTTTTTACAAATGTTGAGGTTAAGACAAATAATAATAATAACACTGTTCGACAAAATCAAATTTTTTCCAAAATTACAAAAATTACAATTTTTGTAAAATGTTACGGAGAACATTTTTGTAGAATATGTTAACCCTCTTTTTTGTCCTTCTTTTAAAAGAGAGCAAAAACACCATTAAAACAGGTATTTAAGGGGGTTAAAATGTACCGCAAAATAATTCGCAGTGAAATTTTACTATAAGTCCCTGAATACACCAAAATCAAACATTTTTATAGAATATGCTAACCCTTTAACTCCTCAAGGTAAAGGACTTTTAAAAAAAGAGCAAAAAACACCATTAAAACAGGGATTTAAGGTATTAAAATGTTCCGCAAAAAATATTTGCCGTGAAATTTTACTATATGTCCCTGAATACACCAAAACGGAAAATTCAACCAGAAAGTCATAAATAAGACACAATAAAAGAGAGCTTAGGGTTAATTTCGTATTATTAAGAATTTTATTTTAAGTACCATGTCTTTTTTTTTTTGTCTTTTCTATCAAAATTTATAGGTCGGACCTTGTAATTTTGGAAAAAATTTGATTTTGTTGAACAGTATTATTAACATTTTGTCTATTTATTCTTAACTATATTGTAGTTAATTTGAATAAATACTTTCATAATACGAATTAACAACCGATTTTAAGTACGCTTGAAAACATATATATCTCACTTTAAATAGGACTTTTGCATGTCTTTTCAGCGTAGATAGAGCTGTCTGTATATCAATCGTTCCATGGTACACCACATTCTCCTATGCATAAATATTGTATTAAAGATGATAAATAACTTTTATACTTAATAGAAATTACTTTTCAACAACACTTAATAACCCATATAGTTGTGAAGTTAGGTTGGTATGTCCTTACGTTCCATAAAAATTAAGTGGTCCTTTGAAATTGTTTTACTTAGATTGATAAAATTGTCAACTTTTGGATTGAATGAATTTAATAACAGCATATATAAGCAATTATTATTGATTTATTAACAAAACAAATATATTTATTCTTACATCTTAAACATTATCGTCGTCATAATGTATACCTGTCAGATATTAATAATAATGACTTGTTAGAAAACAACTCTTCTACTTTATACAGTGGAAACTAGAGTAGCCCGAGTAAAAACGTTTGTATAACGTCTGCCACTTTATTTAACCGGACATTATTATTTAAATTTATATTTAAAATAGTTTTTGTCAAAAAATTTTAATATGATGTCATAGTTATAAAGTTGCGTCTTATCGCATTTCGATCAATATACAATTTTTTTTTAATAGATGCACCACTCAGGAAATGCTTTCTATTTATTAATGTGTTCCTTTCTTTGGAAAGGGGATAGTGGAGAGTTGAAAGATGGGGACAGGCCTTCAAACATGGCAACACTGTAATTGCGCGAGATGATAAGTTTTAGAACAGTTGTTGCTCGCCTCCTGATGGATAGCTGTCATTCGTATTGAAGCTTTTTTGTTCATAGCCCAGATTCATTATTTTACTTCGGTAGGGTTAAGTGTTATGGGAACATCGAAGGTGAACGCTGCAATACATAAAAGGAATAGAAAACTCATACTTATAATTTTTGTAAATTTATGTTGTCGTCACCGGGAATCGAACCCGGTATCATTTGTTAAACGCGCTAACCATTACACCACAACGCTCTAAAACATATAAACAATTCAACTTGGAGAACCGATTTTCACGATTTTACTACTATTTTATAAAATAAAAATAAAAATATTTAGAATTTTTATGTAATGAGTTCAAAAATCACTGTATTTTTAAATTTATTTTATAAATATTATTTTCAAATTTAATATTTTTTCAAAGTTTTGGAACTGTGTGTTGCTTTATATTGAATATAATCGTAGTTAGATAGAAAAAAAATGTCTTTTCTAAAGAACATATTGTTTCTAAAATCTGATTTAATTATATGTTTTAGAAAACAAATTTATCAATTTACAAATAAAATTTAAGAAAAAAAAGAGATGCATTTTGAGATATTTGCGAAAAAAGAAAATTTTTAAAATTTTTATCCTCTTTCAAAAGCGTATAAACTAAAGTTTCACATATATATCAGGGAAGACAAAGTACGCTTTGAAATGAGATATAATTTTTAAATTCGTTCAATAATTACGACCATTTGAACAGCATGTATTTTTATAATTTTTTAAAAAATAATAATGATACTACTTAAGAGAATACATTTACCAAGTTTCATGCACATCGGAAGGGGATGAGCTGATGACTACTAACGTCGCTTTTGGAACGACCATATTACACCAAAGCACTTAAAGAGTTTTCTATCTCACTTTGTGTATAATTATATATGTGGACCTTTGATAAAACATCTTCAGCAGACTTAAGAAACTTCAACTGACCTTTGTGTTTTTACTTTCTGGTTCCTTAATTTCTGTACCTATAGAAACTATATCTAGGATCCCTAAAATTAACTTATTTCGAAAAATTATTAATTTTTGTTTGAAAAAGGACTTGTTTCTTTTGTATCATTAGTAGTTTTTACTTTTGTTTTAGATTTTTAAAATTTAAAAAGCGAATTTATGTTCTAACTTTTTTCGTGTTAGTTATTAAATGCTGTAAGTTAGGTTAGGTTAAAATTGATGCGCCTGTAATGATGTTATAAACCAACGCCCATGGAGACGCAAATAGGTATATTATGATTCCCGTCGTCCTTCTTCCTCCTCGAAAACAATACACCCAATCATGCATTCCAATTTGAAGGTCTGATAAAAGTCAACAATATCCAGGGGTTCATTCTGCGAATATCGTAGAGGTCATGAAAGATATAGAGCAATTCCATATGAAAGCGATCACCTTTTGGACGACCCCTCTCCGATTTTAAAATAAATATCGATTTCCCAGCAAAAATAATGTACCTACATATTTTTTTTTTTTTATAGTGACTGGTTTAGTGGTGGTGTGCACCACTGTCATGTGACAAAATTGAAGAATTCTTCATAAGGGACCTCATTGAAAGTTGTTTTAAAAAAAACTACTAAAGCGATCGAAACGAGTGATAGCTCGTTGGAAAGGTATTGAATCAGGCTTTAATTGCAAAATAAAATTTTCCTAATTTTTCTCAGAAATTTACCTTTTTTCCTATGAAAATTAAATTTTCCCATGAAAATTAAATTTTCCGATTTTCCACAGAAGCTCCTAAATTTACCGGCTAATTTTATTTTTTTTTGGATTCCTCATAATTTTTAGAATCAGCAATAAAAAAAATGGGCCCCGACTCCTTGTTTGGACAGGAGAAGAGCATTTAAGAGACCACCTTGTTCTCATTGTTTTTATATTTTTTATAATTGAAATATTTTTAATTATTTAACAAGAAAAATTAGGAAAATTTTATTTTTTAATTAAAGCCTGATTCAATACCTTTCCAACGAGCTATCACTCGTTGCGATCGATTTAGTAGTTTTTTTAAAACAACTTTCAATGAGGTCCCTTATGAAGAATTCTTCAATTTTGTCACATGACAGTGGTGCACACCACCACTAAACCAGTCACTATAAAAAAAAAAAATATGTAGGTACATTATTTTTTGCTGGGCAATCGATTGAGACTATTTATTTTAAAATCGGAAAGGGGTCGTCCAAAAATTTGCCAATTTTGATCGTTTTCATATGGAATTGCTCTATAAGAACCCAAAATATTAAATCGTTTAAACGAAAGTGCAGGACATTCACATAAAAAGTGACAGCTGTCTTCCACAGCCGCCCTCCACCATCTGAATGTATCATCGTTTTTTGTTTTTACCAATCTTAACCATATGCTTACCTAAGGTGCCGTGACCCGTTATTACCACGTTAGTGCAAATAACAAAAGTAGTCGTTATATTTTGCGATTGCCGGGTCGTTAAAAATAACAGAACCGCCCAACTGGTTTTGTGTTAAAGCATTGGCAAATCGTACAAATAATATTAATTTTAACGAATTTCGCGCAACAGTCAACATTGCCGGAGCAAAACATTTTTATATAAAAGAGTAAATTGTTTAGCACACAGTCCCATTTGGAAAAAATACAAAAATGTCTTATTTTTGCACAATTTCAAAAACCCCACACAAATTTTTCATTTAAAATTTTTTATTTCCTCGTCTGATTGTTGTAAAATAATAAAAAAAAAAATCAGTTCACGCATCTAACTGGCCTATTTAAAACTACACAGCGAATGTGACTTGGGAAAACTGCGTTTTGAACAAAATTCACGCTCACGTTTTTCAACTTTTGTGACTGTCCTACTCAACACTTTGAATTGTGCAGAATTACAATATGAACGAATAACTATTTTCAAATTTTATTGATTGAAGGGGCGTCAGTGCCCGGAAAGAAAAACAAAAATTATTTAAAAACTGAAAAAAATATTGGTTTAAATTTTCGTCTATCATATATTCATTTGTTAGGTAAATGGAGTTTTCTATACAGATATAGAACTTTAAGTTGGCAACACATTTTTAACTGGTTTCCATTTTGTCAGCTGTCAAATGTGTTAGTTTATGTTTAGTTTGGTTTGGCATTTCAACATGAACAACGCTTTCAAATGGTGCAAATTTATTTTGAAAATCATGGTTCTGTTCGAAATACTTATCGCGCACTATGCCCATTTTACGGTCAACATAATGGTCCATCAGAGTAATTAATTCGATTACCTATGGTACGTTTTCGCACCATGTTTACTCTAAATGATAATATGCATTCACAGATACGTCGTACAGTGCGTACAGGAGAAGTCGTTGCTGCTGTAGAGAGGAAGACCCCAATCAGTCTATCCGGTATCGTGCACAGAAATTGTATATGTGTGTAGTATTCTAAGAGTTGGAGTTGGTACAAGCTACGACTTTATTTCTTTGAAGAAAATTACAAGTTCTAAAATAGGTTTCAGCTTAGATATTGGCCGGACTACACACAAAAAAGCATGGTTGAGTGAACCATGTCCGATGAGCAGTATACATACATGTTTGGATTTATGATTGCGACAACCATATTTCTGTGGTTATAACAACCGTACTCTTTTCTTTTCTGTATCATAATATGATAATTAGATTACCATATTATTATTCCAAATCGATCCCAATATTATCGTATTATGGTTTTGTAAATTTTTATGAATTATCATAATATGGGACATACATATTCTCCCAGTATTCTGTTAAAACTGAATTAAAAAAGTTAGGCATTTAATAACATTTAATAATTCACACATTTAAATAAACTTAGGTTTAAAATAATTTAAGTAATCAAATTGTCTTTGCTCTGAAGAATAATCTTTGTGAAATATTCTTTTTGCTATACAGGCTATACATGTGAATACAGCATAAAGCACGCATAAAATTATTGTTAAGAATACAATTTCACAATACATGTTTGCAGCAATCATAATATGTTTGCAGCAATCATAATATTTGCATTAAAACCATAGTATGGTCCTAGTTATCATATAATGATCACGGACAAGAATTTCGCCATCATTTATTACCATATTATGATTATTGTATTTTGCTATTATATTTCTTTATATTTTTTTTTCTTTATCAATATTTTATAGCTTAATTGCGAACAATTAAAAAAAATCACTTTTTTTATCACTTTATACTTAATATGTAACACTTTTATGTACATAAAATAAGCAATAACTTTATTTAAGGGGTGCGTAACATTTAAACTATTTCTTGGACTTCCAGAGTAGACCGGGTTGAGACTACGAATTATTCCTTCTTCCACAAAACAAATCACCATTACAATTAGTTAACACCACTAAGTTGTCTGTCTAAAATGAAAAAAAGTGAAATTGTTACTAAAACCTGATGAAAGGAACCATATTATTGGTAAAATATAATTGATACAAAAATAACTTTGATGCAAACAACCATTTATGGCTGTACGAAACATAATTTTGTCACCGCAATCATATTACAAACATATTTTTTTTCTCTGCGTGTAAGTCATTGATATTTGCAATTAAGTTTATCAGAGATAAAATAACGCGTTATGGTTTTGCCAGATCGCTAAATGTAGTATTCAAAAAGAGAGTTTATCGAAAAAGTGATAACAACACTTAGAACTCCGCATAATCTTTTATAATTTATAGAAATCATATTTTCCATCTTAATAAAGCTTTTGCCCTGTCTATAATGGAGTCTATACTTTCCGGTTCACAAAAGTCCTTTTTTTTTTCTAAAATGAAATTTTTTCAAACTGAAGTTTTCGCACCATTCTAATGGTTAAAATCCACGATGTTTTGGCATGTTAAAATTTACTATACTTTAAGTTGGATAAAATCAACTGAAAAAATGCTTACAATCTCTTAAAGGTATAGTTTCCCCCCGAAATTTCTATATATAGTCGATCATTTTTTTATGATTTTGATATGGAATTCGGTATTTTTGGGAAAAATTTAAAAGAGTTTTTATATATTTTGCCGTTGATACAGTTGCTTATACAATTCATACATCAAGTTATTTCATAAATTCGAATGATATTTCAATATTACGCAGCAAAACACCCGTCATTTTAAAGTAATTTTGTCTTAAAAAAAAACAAATTATTTATTTAATCTAATTTGTGGTACGTTATAATTATTTCTTTAAAAGCTGTGTCTTTAAAAATAAAACACCGCGAATAATCAAAGGGAGTTTCAAAGGTAGTTTTACGGCTTCAATATAACAAATAAACACCTAACAGTTTTATGAATACAAACATTTATTCAATATAAGGCCAAGTTTTCGCGAGAGACGCATAAATAACTTTGTATGTTATAATTTTTTCGTGAGATGAAGTGGACTTTTAATAAAAAAATAAAAAAACTTAATCCCTAAATGTTATATATTGTTTGTATATGCACATCTCTAATTCTGTAAATCACATTATCTTAGATTTAAGCTTTTTTATGTTAAGCATTTAGCCTTTGGCTTGTGTTAAGCGTATTTTGTTTTTCTTGAATTTTAATAAAGTTAGTTGTTAACCGAACTCCGATTGTATCAATACACTACATTGGCGACGAAGATAAAAATAAAAAAAAAAAATCGTAAATACGATTACACTAGCACATGCAATTTTAAAAAAAAAAAAAAAAAAAAAAATATTTAAGATTGGAGTTTGTCAGATTTCTTCTCGGGCGTATTATACCATCAATACCACAATAACGTTAGCAACGAAGCACATAATAAAGGAGGATTGGAAGTTATATATATATAAAAAAAAAAAAGAATCGAGAGGAGAAAAGGTTTCATTTTGACAAGTAAAATAAAAATTGTTCAAAATTCATAAAAAGTGAAGAAAAAGGTTTAAATTATATGTAAATACATATATTCCTATAATCAATATATACAAAAAAAAAACGACAACAATAACAAAAAAAAAATTAAAACCAAAACGTGTTTATTACATAAACTTTTTTTTTATAAAGTTGAGTATTATATTTTCTAAAAAGACAAATCATCATGGCTCCTCCAGATAATGTACAAAGCGGTACAGTTACAATTTACCATCCAAATAATATACCACAATTTTCTCCCCGCAACGAATCATGGACTTTATGGAAAGAAAAACTTGATATCCACTTTACTGAGATCAATTGTATTGAAGAGAATGCAAAAAAGGCAACTCTCTTAAAAGCTATTGGATCAATTGCATATGAGACATTGCACAATTTATGTAGTCCAGCTACCCCAGTCTCTAAGACATACAAGGATCTTTGCAATTTACTCAAAATGCATTACACGCCACCTACCATCGTCTTCCGTGAGCGTAAAGCTTTCATACAGCAGTGCAAGCTGGTGATGAATCTGTAGCAGATTGGCACGCAAGAGTAAAAAAACTAGCCCTTGCATGTAAATTTGGTAACAATTTGGAATCTTTTGTTTTGGATCGCTTTATTATGGGTATAAATAATAAAATATTTGAGAGATTGTGTGAAGAGGATGAGAATATAACAATTGAAGAAGCACTCCGAAAAGCTCTTATTATGGAAATGAAGTTGGTGTCGAAAGTGAATAATGACATGCAAGTTGGAAATATAAAAAGTGGAATGTATAAAAAAAAGTCAACAACAGTAGCAACAATAACAATAAAAAGAACATCAGACAAAATAATAACGAATATGCTAATAAAAAAAAACAACAAACAACAGCCTGTTCCCATTGTGGGTGGCGAAACCATAAATCAAATGACTGCCGATATAAGAATAGTAAGTGCAACATCTGTGGAAAGGTTGGACATTTGGCATCAGTTTGCAGAGGAAAGGATAAAATTGTAAATTACGTATCAGAATCAGATTTAGATAATGAAGATTTTTATAAAAATAATTCTAGTGACTTTTCTATTTACAGTATCAGCAGTAACACAAATTGTGGCACTTCAACTGAGCTCTACAAAATTTCAATAAAAATAGATGGAATTTCTATTGATGTGGTTTGCGATTCTGGTGCTCCATGCAGTTTGGTATCGGCATCATTTATTGACATGTTGAATAAAAAAGTAAGTCTCAAGCCTTGTAATGATCCATATGTCGACTATAATGGGAACAAAATTAAATTGTTAGGAGAATATGATGAGATCATTGAAGTAAATGGAATAAAAAGAAAGGTGAAACTTGTAGTAACAGATAATGATAGCAATCCTTTATTTGGTAGAAATTTTTTGAGAACTTTTAATTTTGAACTTGTTCAAGTAAACTCTATTATCTCTGATCAAAATTCCATCATGACAGAGCAAATAAAAATGAATTTCATGAAGTTTTTAGTAGTGGCCTTGGAAGTTACAAGTTAGGAAAAATTTCTCTATCTATTGATAAGGATGCAAAACCTATTTTTTTTAAGCCGCGTCCAATGCCATTAGCTTGGAAAAGTAAAATTGAGGAAAATCTTAGGGAGTTAATTGCAAATGATGTTTTAGAACAAGTTGATCATTCAGAATGGGGTACACCACTTGTTCCAATCTTGAAGCCGAATGGCGACATTCGAATTTGTGGCGACTACAAAGTCACCATAAACAAATATTTGTCTGATTTTAAATATCCATTGCCATTGATAAATGAAATATTTGCTTCACTTCAAGGAGGTCAAATGTTTTCAAAATTAGATTTATCTAGCGCATATAATCAGCTTATACTTGATGATAAATCACAACTTTTATGTACGTGGTCAACGCACATTGGCACTTTAAAGATGAAACGTTTACCTTTTGGAATTAAACCTGCTGCTGGAATATTTCAAAAGACAATGGAAACCTTATTACAAGGTATACCATTCGTAGTTGTGTATCAGGATGATATTACGATATCTGGCAAGAATATGACAGAACACATTCAAAATTTAAAATCTGTGCTAAACAAATTGCTGTTAGCAGGACTTAAACTCAATTTATCAAAGTGTGAATTTTTCAGAAATGAAATATCATATCTAGGTTTTACCATTGACAAGTTTGGTCTTAAAAAGAACAAGGAAAGGATAGATTCGGTATTAAAGGCCCCAATCCCCAATAATGTGTCAGAGTTACGTGCATTTTTAGGCATGGTAAATTATTACTCAAAGTTCATTAATAATTTTGCAAAAATCATGACACCATTATATCATTTATTACAGAAAAACGTTAAATTTGTTTGGTCTGAAAATTGTCAAACTGCGTATGACACGATAAAAAGAGAAATAACTTCAGATAAAGTTCTGGTACACTTTAACCCAAAGTTACCAATTTTTCTCACAACAGACGCTTCAGATTATGCCATAGCTGGTATATTGTCTCACAAATTTCCTAACAACGAATTTAAACCTATTGTATTCATATCTAGGGCTTTAACTAAAACCGAACAAAAATATAGTACACATGAAAAAGAAGCGTTGGCTATTATCTTTTGTGTTACAAAGCTAAAGCAATACTTGATTGGAAATTTGTTTACTTTAAAAACAGATCATAAGCCATTGATTTCTATATTTGGTGAAAACAAAGGCTTACCAATAATGGCAGCAGCACGTGTTCAAAGGTGGGCGTTTATTCTTTCAGGATTCAATTATAAAATTGAATACGTCAAAGGTCACTTAAATGAAGCTGACAATTTATCGCGAATGCCTCAACTGAAAATGAAAAATGTAGAGGACACAAATGATAGTACCTTTGTAAATTATATACAAAAGGAAAATATTTTAAACCTTGACTTTAAAGATATAGCTCGAGAGACTAGGCGAGATCCTATTCTTTCTAAAGTTTGTGAGTGTGTTCAAAAGGGTAAAATTAAAGATTTAAAAGGCGAAGAGTTTAAAGCATTTACTAGCAAAGATACTGAGCTAACTGTAGATCACGAATGTTTGCTATGGGGTTATAGGGTTATAGTACCAGAAAAACTTAGAAAATTAATACTTCAGCTATTGCATGAATCCCACTTCGGCATCGTTAAAACAAAAGCAATAGCTAGATCATTTGTTTGGTGGCCTAAAATTAATAGCGAGATTGAAAATATGGTTAAATCTTGTGCCTCGTGTCAAAAACTCGTTAGTAGTCCAGAGAAGAGTATGCTCATACCGTGGAAACAAACAAGCTCTGTTTGGCAGAGAATCCACATAGACTTTGCAGGCCCAATCAATATGTACCATTTTCTTATTATTATAGACTCATATTCCAAATGGGTAGAAGTTTTTAAAACAAAGGATATCACTTCAAATTTTGTAATAACGAAATTAAGAGAAATTTTTGCTCGTTTCGGTATTCCTAATACGATTGTTAGTGATAACGGCAGGCAATTTGTGTCTGAAGATTTTAAAAAGTTCATTTCAAATAACAAAATAAAACATATACTAACAGCTCCTGGACATCCGGCAACAAACGGCCAGGCGGAAAATTTTGTAAAAACCGTAAAGAAATCAATTTATGCAAATTTAAACTCTGGTAAAAACGAAAATATTGATGTTATTTTAAATCGATTTTTGATGGATTATCGTAATACAAGGCAAAGCTCAACAGACGAAAGTCCAGCAAAACTTTTTATTGGAAGATCAATTAGAACACGATTTGATCTTATTAAACCTCCCCTTATTAAAGATAAAATACTAGAACAGCAAATGAAAAGCATTTCAAATTATAAAGGTAGGAGATCAGTCAGTTTTGAAAAGGACCAAAATGTTTATATAAGAGATTATACAAATGTAAATAAAAAGTCATGGGCCCCCGCTATTATTAGGGATAAAATGGGTCCACGTTCTTATCAGTGCGTTCTTTCAAATGGAAGAATTATAAAGAGACACACTGATCAGATTAGGGCAGGAGTAACAGAAGTTCAAAATGTTAATAATGATTCCATACCGCCAGAGTTGCCATCATGTTTGAATGAAAGTACATCGAGTGTAGTTGAACAGTCACATAATAATAATAATTCAGTAGAATTAAGAGACAAACATGAGTTTAATTCTGAAATTGAAATAGAAAACGAAATTGTAAATTCTGAAGAAAATGAAAACCTATGTAAAAGGGTATTGAGACCCAGAAAAAATAAATAAAATGACAATTGTAAACTATGAAATATTTTTATAAAATATTGTATAATTTAAAAATTTAAATTCTGAACCAAATAATTGAATGAATTAATGAATACAATTTACATGTATAAAACAAATATCTATTTTAAATATTTTAATACTTAGAAAATCTGAATTAATTTTGAAAAATAATAATCTAATTTAAGTGGAGGCGTGTTATATATTGTTTGTATATGCACATCTCTAATTCTGTAAATAACATTATCTTAGATTTAAGCTTTTTTATGTTAAGCATTTAGCCTTTGGCTTGTGTTAAGCGTATTTTGTTTTTCTTGAATTTTAATAAAGTTAGTTGTTAACCGAACTCCGATTGTATCAATACACTACACTAAACAAATAAAAGAAAACTAACAGTGTCAGTTAGATGTAATATTTTATATGCTTCTTCTCAATGTACAAAAGAAAAAAAAAAAAATTATCAAGCCAACAGCAGTATTACAGGCAAGTTAAAGCAGGCAGGTAACATTTGCCTTAACCATATTTACTTAGTATTATACTAGTTTCAAAACACTTACTAACCCTACACACACAAATGAACACTTAAACTCACATATATATTGTTGTCTTATATTAAAACGGAGTTATCTACATTTTTTTTTTTTAGAAAATAAGGCTTTGATGTAAAAAATATTCACAGCTAATTCTGTCGCCTGTTGTATTAATTTCAAATTTGAAAGATCGCTAGTTTTTTCAAATTAGATTGAGCTATCAATGTTTTGTTTTTGAAAGGAAATGAGCTATCTACAGTAATTTTTTGATTTTATAATTACTAGCAAGGCGAGTCCGTTGGTTCCATGGTTTCCCTCTGATTGCAATGAAACGTGGATATCTTGTAAAGAATCCAAAATTTTTTAGCTGCCTCAATCTTAGATGTAGGGGTTCAAAAATGACCCCCTTTTTTGCTTTTTTTATATTTCTTTCAAAGAAGTAATGTATAAACTTGAAATCTAATGAAAAGTATATGCATGCTCAAATTTTCATGGTATTGGAAAAATCACAACAATTTTGAGGATTACCTCCTAGTATAACAAGGAGGTAAGGGCGGGTCAAATATATATTAGGCTCAAATATATATTAGTTTCTTTTAAGTTTTACTGGACCCGTATTTTCTATTTTTTCGATGTTCGTACTCCCTTAGAATTTAGGCAAAGTTTCCCGAAGCAATATATTATGCCACAGGGTTGCAACTCTATGTAAAAACCATAGGTCATATGTTCAAACTTCATATTTTTGAAAATACATTACTGCTATGACAAAATAATTTCAAATATCTCAGTTTTAAGATATGCTCCTGTACAAAATTTTGTGAAAATAGTGTGTTTTTACAGGGTTTTTTCGTTTTTTTATATGTAACTATATAAAGGGTCCGCCATCTAACGTATTTTTTTTCAACTAGTGCTTATTTCGTGAATGGTAACACTTAGCTTTGACAGATAAATAGTTGTATCCTTCCGCTGAACGAATATGGTTGTGTATACGCAACAGGTTTCCACAGGAAGCGCTTCGTGCCACACAGCCGAAGCTTCACTCGATGTTTTGCGCCCTGTTTTTGAAGATCGCATTATCAGCCGCATAGCTGATGTCGTTTGGCCATCTCGGAGCTGCGATTTGACACCGTTGGACTATTATTTGTGTTGGTGCCGTCAAAGATAAGTGTTACGCCAACAAGCCAGAGACAATTGACGCTTTAAAGGACAATATTCGTGATGCCATTGGTGAAATACAGCTGCACACAATCGATAATGTGCTTAAAAATTGGACCGATCGTGTAGGCTACTGCAAATCCAGCCGAGGCAAGCCATTTGAAAGATTTTTATTTTCCATTATTAACCGGAAGGATTGCACTTTCAAATAAAAAAAGAAATTTGAGAAAATATTCAGTAGTTTTTTTTATAGCATTTTCAAAAAAAAAAAAGTTATAAATCCGATTTTATTACACTTAACAAACATAAATGTGATAAAAGCCAAAAAAAATTTTAAAAGACGTATATCATGTATTTATTATTTTATTTTTTTTCATCAAGTTATTATTTTGAATATATTTCACAATATAGTGAAATATTACCAATACTGTGTGTCCAGGGTTGCATTTTTAAATATTTAAAATATGGGCTATAAAATCTCTTCGTGGAAAGTCGTGTTAAAGTCGAACTATTGCAATAATTTAAAAAAGCTTAGACACCCCTCGATAAAACTAAATAATGATTATTATATGTTTATTTGAATTCAAACATACAAACATACAACAACTTCTCATACAAATCTGGTAAAATTGTTTTGTGAATAACGAAAATGTTGGTACATATTTTGTATACTAGTGGATGCATCTTTTAAATATATTTTATTTGATAACCAATTTGAATATAATTTAATAACTTATATATTAAATATTTAAAAAAAAAAAACGTCAAATGGGTAATTTTTAACCCCACATTTTAATCCCTAAACTTGAGGTTGCGCTCCTAAACTTTAGGTTGTTGCCCTTTACAACATATCCACTTTTCATTCAAATCCGAGGATGCACCACTATGTAGTTTCCTTGTAAGAAAAAAAAATTGCGGTAATTGATTCTAATACGGTTTTTCGTAAATAATTCCCAAACCCGATCAAATGTAACTCAAATACAAAATCAGAACTTTTTTGATATACATAGATCGATATTTATTCTTATCCAAGTTTATCTCAAAATTGGGGTATCCACTAATATCCGATTAGATTCGTGAAACATATTAGATCAAAATTTATCTCAAATTGGAATGTCCATTAATATGTAATTTAAGATCCTGATAGATCCCAAAATATCACATGGGATTAATTTATATATACTTGGATCCACTTAGATCCAAAAAGATAAGTAATTTTCGGTGTTTCGAATGTGATACTTAAATCATATGACATATATTATTTCGATAAAATTTAAAAAAAATTTAAGAAAAATAATTAAGACATCTGCGCTTATAAATCATGTATGGAGTTATATATAAAAATATATAATTATTTGGTATACGCATACAAAATATTAATGATGTTTGTGTCATATATTGTATCTTACATATTTATATCTTACATCGTGCCATATCCCAGCAAAAAATTTCCAAAAAGGTAATCGGGTTTGTAATCAAGCATTTTGGGCAGAACGCATTCCTTACTAGATTACCTACTCGATTCTTTTAACAGGGCGTGAGACTAAAATAATTGATTCTTTAGAATTGATTATTTTTTTTACCGAAGAACCATTTACTTTATATTTTTAAGAACTATATACATTTTTTAATAAAGAAATAGTTCCATTGTTAAACTACGAAGTACTTACACAAAAAAAAATAAATAAATAGTTCCCTAGAAAAAATAAGAAGTACTTACATTTAAAAAAAAAGAAGTAGTTCCATAAGTAAATTCAACTTTTACTCACACGTGATTCTCCTAGGTCACTCAAATATAACGATCAAAACTCATACGGAAATAAAATCCTAAAAAGTGCAACATCGAATTTTTATGATAACATGGGTTTGTCATAATTTTGGATCTATAAACCACGAAAATATAAATTTTTCAAAAAAAAAAAAGAACATTCAAAATTGAAAAACAAAAATATGACTCACGCACAATCACCCTCGACAATATTTTTTACACTCACTCACGATAACGTCAGTAATTTCAACTTCCACTCACAATTTTCTGCTCAAGTTCGCTTCCCTAATTTATACCTAACCACAGTTTAACAAAATTAAGGCAACATGCAATTTCTGTTTTTAGTATTATTTTCCTGCAAATAAAAATTTGTTTGAAAAAATATATGAGATAAATTCTTTAAAATTGTATAACATCTTTTTTCAAAATTAGGAACTACTCCAATAACGTACTTTTTTTTAGAAAAAGTATATGATTGCTTCTTGAGTACAAAAAGTTATACATATAAGTTAATAACATTGTTATTTTTTTTAAGTAAATAATTAATTTGTTATTGAGTTCATGCTTTCTGGTTTAAATTTAAAGAATTGATTACAATACTACTTGCTTTTTTGACTTTATCGTTGGAATGAGTTTGGTATTGCAGTTACTAAATTTGGCATTGAGATATGTAAGCAAGTGTGGGCATCACCTTCTTTTTGGAATGTGTAATTTTTTCCTGGGATATTATACATATGGCAAACATAATTAAAATATCTTTAAACAATTTTTTAAAAATAGCTAAAATTCTGCAATTTATGCAAGAAGACTTCCTTAAATATTTATTTTAATGCTATAATTGTCACAGTGAACCAATATTGAAATAAATATATTAAAATACAATAATTATTATTAAAATTGTTTATTTAACCACAAATGTCTTTTTTAAATTCCTCAATAAGTACTCAATCGATTTTAATGAAACTTAAAGTGGATATAATCTGTCCATTAAAAAATATTTACTTGTCAATATCAATCGTTTCAGAAGTTCCAGAGTTTTGGCCAACGATTCTGAGCCACAGTGAGCCGCTAATACACTGTGGTGCAAAATTATAGCCGCATGCACTTTTCAGCAGTTTTGTACATTTACATATAAAATTCAAGAAATCTGTGAATGCCATCTGAAAGACCTCTAAAAATAATTAGAAAAACAGAAAAAAAAATTTGTTTTTATGCCTTAAAAAACCGTTATAACAAATTCCTTGTTTTTTTGGTGGTGCAAAATTATAGCCGCAGATAAGAAAAAAATATTTTTTCAGATAACGGTGGAGCCAGTCTTAATTTTTTTCTTTTATTCTTATTTTATTTGAATAATTACTATTTTCTAATTACATATCAGCCTTATTTTCGAAATTCCGCGGGGATATTACGTGTTCGACATTGAAAAAGGCAAAATTAGAGCTTTTTTGAAGAAGATGTTAGTTTCGAGGAATTTCTCGGAAAATAAACCTATTTCCAAAATGAGGTACTCAATTTTTGAAATAGTCCTTCTAATTACGGTCAAAATAAAAAAAATTTTGAAGAAAACTTTCAGAATTGAAAATTGTCTTGAATTCCCGAGAAATCCCGTCCCGGACATTCCAGTGAAAAGACTCTAAATGTGACTTACCTTATACCAGCCAGTACTCATGCTAGTTTTGGACAAATTCAAGCTTGCACTTTTGCGCCGTGGTAGTAATCGTGGTGCATTCTTTATTTTTTGGCGGCAGATAACTTAAGACTGCTGTACCAACCGATTTTCAGTCCAGGGGAACACATTAAAGTCAAATTTGTGGGCTATTTGTTTGAAAGTTTTAGTTGATTTGCTAGCGTTCTGATACGCTGGCGTTTATTACGAACTGAAATTTTAAGTTTTCTTCAATTTTTTTTTTTTTTTGACCGTAATTAGAAGGACCTTTTCAAAAATTGAGTACCACATTTTGGCAATAGGTTTATTTTCCGAGAAATTCCTCGAAAACTAACATCTTTTTCCAAAAAAAGCACTAATTTTGCCTTTTTCAATATCGAACACGTAATACCCCCGCGGAATTTCGAAAATAAGGCTAATATGTAACTAGAAAATAGTAATTATTCAAATAAAATAAGAATAAAAGAAAAAAAATTAAGACTGGCTCCACCGTTAGCTGAAAAAATATTTTTTTTCTTATCTGCGGCTATAATTTTGCACCACCAAAAAACAAGGAATTTGTTATAACGGTTTTTTAAGGCAAAAAACAAAATTTTTTTTTCTGTTTTTCTAATTATTTTTAGAGGTCTTTCAGATGGCATTCACAGATTTCTTGAATTTTTTATGTAAATGTACAAAACTGCTGAAAAGTGCATGCGGCTATAATTTTGAACCACAGTGTATTACGAATTATTAAAAAAAAAAAATACATGAAGTATTCAGTAGCAGTTTTTAATTAATATTTTGTAAGTTCGATTTACAAATATATTTAATTTGAGCATATTAAACTTTTTTCACTCTTCTGAACACTTGTATAGAATTAGATAGCTCCGTTTGTATATAATTCAACGATATTATAAATAAAATGTTCTGTAGTGTCAAAAATAACAATAATTTTATAAATGTTAAGAAAGCAAAAGAGCAAACCCAGAAATAATAGAAAAATAAAAGGAAACTGAAGCCAAGAAACTCAATCCCTTAAGGCACAAACACTTATCACACACATTCACTCATTCATGTGGTCTTTCTTTCAAGCATTCATTCAACTGACAACCATCCATTCCATTCATCCTTCAGAAAGTAATAATGTATTTACTTAGGATTGAAAATACTATTATTTGTTTTTGTATACTATACGTAATATATGGTGGGTTTATTGATAATTTCTTTCAGATTTAAAATTTACAAACGTAAAGGAAAAAAAATGAAAATAAGACAAATTTGTTAAGATTCAAAATTTGTTCACTGGTAAATTACTAATCTTATATAGATTACACTTGTGGATAAAGTACAACTGCCTGTTATAAGCCAATAATATTTTTCTGGTTCAAAACAAATTTACAAATACACTCAGGGAACTTCTGCTTTAAAAATATGTAGTTTTTTGGATTGTAATACAATTTCTTTATTTTTAATGTAAATATCCGTCATTTGAAGAACAAACAAAATTTTTTACTAACCTTGTAGTTCATGTAAAAAAAAAAAACAAACCACAACAAATGCCTGTTTTATGATTTTACATTCATGTTTTACATTCGTTTTTTGATATTTAAAAAAATAATGAAAATTAATGTTTGTTTATTTTTTACTAACATATGTGGTTCGTTTTTACTACAATTGTGGTTCATTTTTTGAACATTAAAAGACAAATGACAATATTAAGTCATCCTTTCCTTTGAAATGTAAGTCATCCTTTCTTTAAGTGAAATTTCATTTGTTTTTAACTACATTTGCAGTGGTCTTTACCTACATAGTATTCTAAGTGTGCAAATCAGTATGGTCATTAACTAAATAAATATTATTATTGAAATTCTACTAAAGATCGTTCGAAGGAACTAGAAATTGTGATATAAAACCCATAATATATATAGCTCTTAATATATTCGACTTTCTTTTTGCACATGCTCATACTAATTTGGCAAATTATATCCAAAGAGCTAGCTGCTACACAAGACAGTCTGTAAATTGCGTGATATTGGTGGCCAAAGACTGTTGTCACATTGAGAGATTACAATTTAAATATATTTGAATTTTTCATAAGTCCTTCTTAAATCAATAAAGTTTTGTATATAAAAAATTTATCTCTGGCATTCAAGTTATTTATCAATGCGTCCACATAAGATTTCTAACCACTTTTAACCCTCATATACTTTTTACTAACAAGAGGTGAGAATAAAATGTATTTGGTATACAATAAGTATGTAATCCATATACATATGTAGATAAAAGCATAGATAATAATATCTGGAAGGCATTTTCTGTACATATACACTGAAACATACAATTACAAGGAAGGTATCTACGTGGTCAAGGACCGATTTCGAATAAATATTGGCATGATATAAAATAGTGGACATTAATGGATACGTATTTTTTAGACGGCCAAATCTCATATCCAGGGAGTTAAAAAGAAGGACGACTCTGGGAATACGTTCTTTGTGCCCTGAGTATATATAAACATAGTCAGGGCACTTCTGCTGTAAATATTTGTAAGGTCTGTCCACGAAAAAAGCGGACCTTGCTTTTTTGTTATAAAATAAATGTATACTTTTAAATTTCAACTTAAACTTTATTTCATGCATATTTAGTTTAAAGAAACACTTAAAATTAGATGAGTATCCTTTAATTTTATAAAATGCTCGGACCTTTTTCTCAACACCAGTCATTAACATTTGTACACTAGGCCTGTCAACATAGGATTATGCTCTTTGCCACTTATTCTAGAAATCTTGATGGTTTCTCGATTCGTTTTTTTGGACTTCTAAAAGAACTCGTTTTTGGACTTCTTTTCATCAGCGGCCAATATCTCTCAATAGGGCGGTATAATTTGGTAGATTTAGTTTATTGGGAACGAAATTGATATTGTTTGTATTGTACCATTTTATTGTGTCTCTGGATAGATTAGAAACATTGTGTTGCTGAATAACCTTCTTTTTGATTTTATTGATCATTTTACGAAAACCTCGCTTCGTAGGTCACAGACACGAATTACCTGCCAAATCATATACTTTTCGGTATATTTTCTTATCTGTTTTGACGAATATTTTGCACTAACACCTCCTCTTTTTCCGCGCTACACTTCCTCTTTTAAATCCAGTTAATTGATTAAAATTAGCCTTGCAGTATGTTTCATCGTCCATCATAATACAATCGAATTTGTAATATGCTGAGAATAAAGTTTTATTTGCTCGTCTTCTGGTTGTATTATGCTTATCGATCGACCGATCTGGCACAGTCTTCACTTTGTATGTCTTAAGATTATAATATTTTTTTCGAACCGTGATGTTATTATATCGATCCAATCGTTGAACTATTTTTCACGCCATCATTTTTTACTGGGTAGACCCCAAGTTTATAATCCTTCTCTGGATCGACGTAGTACCCTCTTTACTGTCATTATTAAAACATTTACATCCCGAGCTACAGCACTATGTCATGCATTTGAACTTGGGACTATTTTGCACAAAACCTGGGGTTTTTCTTGATGCTACGACATTTCGCAACAAATAATATTTTTTTTTTTTTAATTTGAAACTACGCCTGTTTTTAATGGCATAATCTGTTTCGACGCTTCCCTGCCAAAAAAAAAAAAATCGAACGGCAAAGCGTTGGCCCTGTGCTTTCAACCCAAACATGATAGCACCGATCAGTTATTGGCCATTTCTTTTTTCAAACGTTGGCAAAGCACTGACAATGAGTGCTTTGCCAGTACCAAAATCATAACTATAAAACGTTGGCAAAGCATTGGTAATAAACTACCTAGCAAAACCTCACATTACCAAATGAAGTAATGTAAAATGTAATGAGGTATCATTACAAGGTAATCCATGAGTGTTCAATTATCGGTAACTCATTACTTCTTGTTGGAGAATAATCAAACATGTAAAGAGTACACATTACAAGGTAATGCATTACTTTATCGCACCCATTACCAAATAAATAAATTAATAAAATAAATAAATAAATTAATAAAAAAAAAGTTTACTAATTATATTTTTTTTTATAAAGTTTTGTTGTTAATATTTTAATTAAAAAAATTATATAAAAATAAGAAACATACAAATTTAATTTCTGCAATGTAAATTGAAAAAAAAAAAATCATTTCTATTCTGTCTTCTAATTTGTATTTTTTCACAGAGAAAATTGGAATTTTTAAATATTGTTTTGTAAAATTAGGTAAATTAAATTTTTTTAATTAAAAATTGGGAAGCTTTGGAAATAAAAATTGATTTTAGCGTTGTAAATCAGTGCTTTGCAAGTAGTTTATTTGTTGGACCACTGGATAACAGTGCTCTGCCAGTACTTGATTTTTGAAACCATCGGAAGTTTCTGGCTGGGTTGTTTTGTATCAATAGCGCATAGGGTTGCCAAGTAAGCTTACATTTAAACGGGGTTACATTTTTCGTGGATATGCTTTAGTTGCTTGAATTTTAATAGAGTATTTTTATTTGTAAGTGAAAAAAACAGTAATTTGTAAAAGAAATTAAATTTTTTTACATTTGTAGTTGATTTAAAAAGATAACATACTGATTACTGTATTATCCCACAAAATGACTGCATCACACATTATACATGCATTTTATACAGTAGTTTTTTTATTTAACAAAATAAAACAAATAACTGTTTGTATATTCGTGTTTAGTGTTGACTACAATTGTAATTCATTTTTGAAACAGTGAAAAACAAGTGACAATGTTAGTTGAATTAACTGAAATGTCGGCTTTTTTTCAAGTGAAATTTCAATTGTTTGTAACTACATTGACAGTGTTCTTTACCTAGATAGTATTCTAAGTGTACTACAATAACACATTTAAGACCTTCAAAGGTAAGCAATTTTAAAAATAATATCTAGATCGTATGAAGTACAGGATGCGAAAACGTAACAAGGAATTATTATCTAACAACAAAAGGTTAAAAAGATAAACAAATGTTAAAAGTAAATATTTAAAGGTAAATAGTAAATAAAGTTACAAAAAGATAAAAAAAGAAGTTTTGTCTTAAACTAAACTTAAATTTTATATATTCGTTATTTGACTTTTTAAGTGCAACTTATTTATATTTTTTTCTCAGTAAAGTGTGAATGTATTTGTCAACTAAGTATAACAAGTTCAACAACGTGAAATAGTTTAAAGTTAAATTATACAAATCGTTAAGAAAATATTACAGATTTTAAAATGTTTAAAGAAAAAATGTGTTTGTTACATTATGTATACATTTACCATCGAAATCCAGTTTAAACTAGATTTAGATAGAATGTGATAGTGTGAATGTGATAGTGTGGAAACAAGAGTATGAAATCTAGTTTAATCTGCATTTCAAAGCTTCTATAATAGAAATACATATGGAAGTTAGTAGATAAATTCACTATATGACGTATGAGTAATATACTTAGTGCTTATTGTTAATATCACTCATACTCGCTTTTAACAGAGTTGGCATTTTTTTAAGCAGTTTTATTTCGCTATTATTATTATTGAAATTTAATAAATAATGTTTAAACGATGCAATTGTTGCAAATTTTTTTAATATAATGGATACACTATGTTGAATTCCAGTTATTATTGGTTGGCTGACGCTTGAGAACGTCACTAAGCAATTGAAATTTCTAGTTTTGTGGCTTTTGAAATGATTTCAATTCTCCAAACTAAAATGCTTATTTCATGTTTTATCCAAATTTGAGAAATTGTTAAACTTTTATTATTAAACAATCAATACTATTAATTTCATACTCTTTTTGCCAAATAAGCTTGAAATCATTAAATAAATCTGTTTTAAAACATAACACGTCAAGTAAAAGCCATGGAAATCATTTTGAAAGTCATTAGTTCATACTTTACTTGTCCAGAACCATCTCTAACGATGATGGCCTTTCGTATTTATGCGGATACAATTCATTTATATACAATACGAAATGTCAAGGAACAAAATTTTGAAATATACGGAAATCTGTTACTTTACTATCATTTGTTTTAAATCTTTAAATTTCATTAGGAAACAACGCCTGAAAATGGTCGACGATCATTTTAAAGCTGGCTTTCGTCAAACAAATTATAAATAAAGTTATTTCAAATGAAATTTCAATAATATATATTTAAAATAAAGTCAAAAAATCATAGTCAAAAAAACATAAAGATCTAAATTTAAAGGTACACTTTTCTTTTATATGTTAATGGTAAAATCAATAAAAAATTGAAAAAGCGCCTTCAAATTTTTTTCGAAACAATAAATAATCAAATGTTTGCCTTTTTGCACAAGAGTCAAAAATTTCAACTTTGTGTTACTTTTTTCATATGGTTTTCTAGTTTTGGTTCTTTAAATATAAAGTCACTAAACCAGAAGTTAATTTAGGTATTTTCGACCTATAGCATTTTTTAAACTAAAAATATATATGAACAGCTTATTGTAAAAACTTGATAAACCACATTTACTATTTTCAAGCTTTCGCTGTTTTCTAGACATCCATTGACTAAATACTGATTAAACACTGGTCACACTTACATAACGTATAAAAGTCCTGCAATAGCCATATTTCTTAAATTTATTCACTTTTTAAAAGGCGTAATCTAACCAAAAACTAAATTTGGCCTATCAAGTTTTTACAATAAGCCCTTCATATGTACTTAACCCATGCTTTGGATTCTTTCATTAGCATTGAAATTTCTTCAGCATTAGTCTACTCATGCTGATGCCAAAAAAATGTCATTAGGTTAAAGGCTTACCAATTGCTTGCAAGTTGACAAACCACCCAACCCCACCCACTCCAAACCACGGTTGTATATCGTTATTCCAGCGGTGTAATGCACTAAACTTCGACTGCAATCAACATAACAAGAGCAGTTAATGCTTTTAATCTACTTCTTGAGCGTATAGAGGCAATAACGCAGTGTTTGCTGAACAAAGTATAAAATACTATTGCTTAAAAATTTGTGTTTTTTGTCCTGCACACTGATCAACTTAAAGTTTTTAGCGAAAATTCAAGGCCAATATTTTTTCTGTGTTTAAACAAATATTGCTGTATTAGACCCAAAAGGCGCAGAAAAACCACTGTATTTATAAAAAGTGAAAAAGTTTACCGATTTTTACGCTAGATGAACAAAAATAATTATAAATCCATTTTTACAAAGTCCTAACCAATTCAGACAAAAATATTTTCTTTTCAACTATTTCGATAGTGGCAATCCCAGTAAAAAATGCTGTAAGGGAGTATGCCAAGAAGAATCCCTTAGAAACCTCCTTACATATGCCATGATTTTTATATGGCAAATTCCCACTTGGAAGCATTACTTTTGGGCAAAATAGTGTTTCATCGCTTATAAAAAGGTTGTGATGTCATGGCTTTCAGTAAAATCAGTAATAATATGAATAGTATATAATTTAGTTTACATAAAATTCTACAGTTATTAATTTTAGACATATTAATATAAAAATTTTATTTTTTTACCTCACCACGTGGTAGTTCTTCGAAAACACAAAACACAATCCGAAATTACTCGGGAGAACTGGTGCAGATCGTTTATAATACACGATATGAAACGTTCTGCCTTACAACCTGCATCCCTGTAAGGGATTAGCGTTAGCTGCTTACAATCTGCATCCTTGTAAGAGAAAACAGTAAGCTGAACAAAATTTTTTTATTTTTATTCGAACATTATTCATTTGCTGCTTCGCAGTACTATTATCTTGTACTGCGAAGCAGCAAAAGATAATAATAAGCACTTACATCAGCGCATTTATTTTATCCTGCTTCTAAAAACACGATCATTTTTAACTGGGAATAGCTTTTAAGCCATTATAATTACAAGTTTGTTACAATAATCAAATTTGTATAACTAATGTTTACTAATGCCCCAGTAAAAAACGCTGCTTACCTGCAAGCAGGTTTGTAAGGGAGTAAGACAAAAAGAATCTATTACAAACCTGCTTACATATGCTATGATTTTTATATGGCGAATTCCCACTTGGAAGCATTACTTTTAGACAAAATTAGCGCGGTTTTTAGCGGTTAAAAAAAAATGCTGCGATTTCATGGCTTTCAGTAAAATCATATTTCATGTCTACATTTTTACGTTTAAAAGTAATAATATGAATGTACATAATTTAGTTTACATAAAATTCTACAGATATTAATTTTTCTTGTTAAAATTTTTGACATATAATTTAATCACTTTTTTTTTTACCGCTCCACATGCTAGCTCTTCAGAAGCAGTTAAATGACTAATTATTTTTTGTAACATACTCGAAAATACCAAATATCATTGGAAATCATTCGGAAAAACTGGTACAGATCGATTACAATCCACGATATGAAACTTTCTGCATTACAACCTGAATCCGTGTAAGGGAAAACAGTAAGCTCAAAATTTTTTTTGTTTATTTTTATATGAAAATTATTCGTTCATTTTTCTAATTCTCAGTATAATGTTATATTAAGCATTTGTAGCAGCGCATTTGTTTTATCCTGCTTCCAAAAACACCACTATCGATGTTTCATACAAAAATAAACACTCGTAATCTTTACCGAACCTAGCCTTTGGTAAGATCAAAACACCTGGGAATTAAAATGAATTCCACAAATCGGGGTTTGAAGACAAAAATCTTTTTAAAAATACTTAAAACTTTTTGAAATTTTTTTTGTTATTATTTGCCATTTCATTAGCGTAAATTATTCTATTGAAATGTGTGACCGCCGTTAGTGTGTTTGAGAAAAACAAAAATTTCTGCTTTTGGAAGTGCTAAAAGAAAAGTATTTCTAAAAAGTGAAATCTTTTTTTTCTTAAAAGTGCAAAATTTAATCCTGAATATACATGAAAAAGATTTTCAACCGAAAACAACATATGCATAATATTTCTCTTTTAAAGTAAATCTATTTCATCGGCTACACAGTCTACACAAAAATATTTTTCTTTATCGAATTCTGAAGTTCAGTTATATTTATTTTTTTCGTTAAAGTGATGTGAATGGCCTTTTAAAATAATTAAATGTTTTTTGAACCAAAATTTGATATATTATATATTATTTCAGGACATATTTGAATGACTCAATCATATGTGCTACAATGTGTTTTAAATAGACAAATGCATATGAAAAAAAGAATAAAACACTGAATATTGATCGTAAATTGTTTTCTGGTAAAGTTTGATATTAATTGGTTTAATTCGAGGACCGGTAGAATGGTTCATGTGGGTTATAGGCGAAATATATTAAAATTGGTGAACGCCACTTGGTGCCCGGAGCAACAATAAATGCAAAAAATGTAGACCCAAAATGGATTGAATTTTCCGAAAGATCTTAGCATTGAAAAAAAGTAATAAATAGTACCAATTCGTTCAAGTTTCATAGTCAAAATATATGCAAGGATAAGTGTCCAAAACCTTAGATGGCTTCGTCTCGCTAAGAGTGGCAAAGATATTTCGTATTTTAAAAACTTTATAAAATTTTCTTTCATTAGACTTATCAACTTTATTTTTCACACTCAATAAAAACTATGTACTATTATATAAAGATTAGAGCTCTTCACGAAAATTTGTTTTTCTGATATCATAATTTTTGTACTGTTTTTGCATCACGTGTGGACCTTGTACTTTAGAGAAAAATTAATCTTAATTAGCACCTTTTAAGCTATAGTGGACAAAAACTCTCTTTTTGCAAAAACTTTCAAAAATAATGAATTTAATTACACATAATAAAAAATTATTGCCAAATTAGAATAATGGTAAAGATTTTCGAGAGAACCGCTTAAATGTTATTAAGGTAACAATTTTGTAAAAAATAATAAAAAAAAAAAATTTACACACACAATGAAAAAGTATTTTGAGCTACGAAAGATTTTCGATATATCGCGACCCAATGTATCGCGGTTATATATCAAGCATTTTTTTCAACTAAAAATTCGTTTCGATTCTGTGTCATAAAAAATACGTTCTAAGTTTTTTGAACAAATTTGGTTTCCTGACCACTCTATTTCTTAAATCGTGCACTTTATAAACGGGAAAATTAGTTTTGTTGACTTCGTTTTTTTGAATCGGATTGTGGAGACATGTTCCGAATATCCACACCACACCCTCCCCCCAGCAACCGAAAAACCACGATTGTTTAGGTATATTTTTTTTTCTATTTTGATGATTAGACATATTAACAAACGCCGATATTTACAATTCAGCTTTCCATTCAATTTCGGTTCCAGTGTTTACTGTTTCAATTCCACTTATTCCCGTTCTATCCCATATCGATTAAATTCGAACCAATGTTCTATTCTATAATCGGAGTGTTTTAATCTGTATATTCACGTTAATGGTTAAACTCTCGATCGTTTTTTTAAATGAGCATGAGCCCTGATTTCATCGATATTTAACATTATAAAGTTTTTCGAAAATCTTATCTGTCAATTGTAATTTTTGTCCTTTCTTTCTTTCTAATGGTAATCAAATTTAAATTCCTTTCTACTGTTCAATGAAATCCAATCAATTCTATTCATTATAATTAATTAAAAAAAGTTAACTTTCTTAGGTTAAGATTAAAAATAGAATATTGAATAAATTTAAGCTTTAGCTCACAAATTCTTTGATCTTTTATATTAATTTGTTCTTGTTAAAAATTATTTTGATTTTTAGTAAAGTTTGACCACTGACAAATTGAGTTAACCACACATTTATAATGACATGTCAGATATATTAAGAAGTTTTAAAACGCTAAAACGTTTGACAATGTAAAATATTTTCTTTAATAATTTTATATATATGTATGTATTAAAAAATTCTATACCATAAATTTTCGCAACAATTTGGTTTTGTAGAAAATATATTTTTTAAAAAGGTGGACCTTGCACATAACAAACAAGTTTTTAATTTATTTTTGATCAATGGTTATAATCTTTAACTTCATATATTAGTTCTCATTTAGTGAGAAAACTAACTTATATGAATGTTTGATGTTTTGCATGGGATTGTCACTTCTTTCAAAACGTGTTCTGATGATGGGAACCTAGAAAATTCCCGAAATAGATCTATCAACACATTCCTTAAAGTGGTCAATTAATAAATTTAAAAACAAACACTCCATAGATTATTTGTTAGGACAATATACTTTTAAAGAAATATAGAGTATGGCCTCGAACTTGAATAATTTTCATTTTCTTTGAAAATTTATTTATATTGTTATTTTTGTTACATTTTCTTACAAATTTCTTTAATAATTTCCTATTGGTTTATCCCATTTAACCACAGAAAACCGCTTACAGCTACTAACATCTTTCAATAGGAATTCGAACATTTATAGTTATTACGCAGCCACATGCACAAATACATGTAGTATGTTATAACAAACACACACAACCACATATACAGATACAAATCTTGTTAACCACATAATCAGCCATACATATTTACGAAATTGTACACGTACAGAGAGAGAATAATATCTTATGGTCTAATATTGGAACAAAAAGACTAAATGCTGAATGTGCAATTTAATACAGTATAACACAGTGCAGTTCAATAAAACGTACATGCACTACGTAAGTACACTCAGGGAATTTCTGCTTTAAAAATATGTAATTGTTTGTGTTGATATACAGTTCCTTTATTTTTAATATAAATGTCAGTCATTTGTAGAACAAATTAGTATTTTTTCTAACCTTGTAGTTCATTTAAAAAACAAACCACATCAAATAACTGTTGTATGATTGTACATTCATTATTTACAGTAGTTTTTTTATTTAAAAAAATAAATAACAAAAAACTACTGATGAGATCTTTAGCTAGATCGAAATACTAGTATCAACCTAGCTAATATGTTTGATTTGCTGTTTTTTTTTTGTAAATATACGGAGGTTGAAAGCTCGTTATAAATTGAAAATGTTTGTTTATTTTTTACCAACATATGTGGTTTATTTTTACTACAACTGTGGTTAACTGTTATAACCTATCATATTTTTATGATAAAATTTATTTAATATCTTTGCCACTTGATGTTGGTACATATCAAACATTATAAGTTCGTAGAAAACTGGAAAAAAATTTTATTTCATAAAATTGCTTGATGTATAATCCTCTCCATATGGCCAAGAAATGCCTATTTTATGGACCTCGAAAAATCCAATTTTTTGTAAAGAATACAAAAATTGTTGAAACGTTGGACTAAGTGTATTGAGCTAAAAGAAAATATGTTTTTTTTTTGTATTCATTCAAAAAGCAAAGAACTTATTGATCAGCCCTCTATTAACAAATTTATTTATGTGCAGACAGAAAAATAAAGTGACAACTGAATTTAAAAGTCTATTTTAATTGCTACGACTTATAAAGTCAGTTAGTACAACGATATATGCATTATTTTGGATGTTTCAACTAAAATTCAGTTGAATTAACCGAACTTTTGTTCAGTTGTACTAACCGAACTTAAGTAGTAGTTAACGAGTTTCAATTGGAAAACAGCTAAATTTTGCTCTGTGTGTGAATGTTATAATATTGTCTCTTAATTCTGTGTGTTATAAAGACACACAATACAAATACATATACTTCAACATATTATAAAATAAAACAATGACACCAAAACATTCGTTCACATGTTAGATCAATACATGAACTTAAAAAAACAAATATTCATCTATGATATTGAACGATCAAACATCAACCTAACAGTACTTAATTTTTTTGTTGTCGTGTACAATGCTAGCGCTCGTTAACACTTTTATCTCTTGTCATGTGCAGTAAGTAGATAAGATAATTACGGTATTGTCAGGTTCGCAGAGCATATGTAAAAAAGCATAGTGGCGATGTAAAAAGGAATAAATATGTACTCCTCTTTGGTATTTTACTGTATCAATTTTATCGATAACGGCTTTTTGGGCAAACCAATAATATGCTGTCGATATGTATACCACACACATGCATACTTACTTAGAATACTATGTAGGTAAAGACCACTGTAAATGTAGTTAAAAACAAATGAAATTTCACTTAAAGGAAGGACACACATTTCAGTAAATTTAACTAACATTGTCTTTAGTTTTTAATGTTCAAAAAAAAGAGACGTAAAATGTAACTTACAGTGAAATCTGTTGCAGTGTTATTAGCTGAAAGTTCATATCTTTTAATCCTCTGTTTTATTTATATAAACTTTCACGGTATTTTTATGCACATTAGGAGTTAGCAATTAATTTCTTACATAAAACTCCGTAAGTTTCCGTTTCGACTCAACTTGTTTGTAAATATTTTAACAATTTTTTTCAAATTTATCATAATTTTTTTGAAAACTTATTTTAATGTCAAAATAAATATGCTTTTTGAGGTTTTTACTTATATCTGCTTTTTTGTCCGTTTGTAATTGTAAGTTTTGGGCCTAAAACAGCTTTTTCGTAAGATATTTGAGATATTCTTTGTTTTAAATGCTTTTTTCCATCAAAATGTTTTACTTCTTCGTTTCAAATGTGTATATATTTTTATATTCTATTTGTAGCTTTGCAATTGCTTGCTTTTTTACAACATTTTTGTGGCATAAACATAATGCATTATGCCATTTTTTGTCTTCTCTGGCCATCAGATATTATGTTTCAAGTCTCTTTTCATTATATTGAAAATTAAAAAATAAAAACTTAAATTTTCCATCCTTGTATTAAAACTTCTTTCATAAAAATATTCATCTTCAATAAATTGCATATAAATTTTGAAAATTTACTGCATAAAAATCACTTAATATAAAATGCAAATGTTCGTAAATACAATTGTATGAAAAATAAAAGAGAATACATTTACATACTCCAGCCAGTGTTACCAGGTTTGACGATTTAACGTTATTTTGACGATTTTCAGTAACCAAAATAACTAAATGACTGGTGGACAATTTTTGATTCCAAAAGAACGATTTTTTGACAACAAATAAAAATATGTCAGCAAAACATAATTATTATTATAGAATTCCCAAATTTATTTCTAAATTTATATTATTTATTTAAAAAAAAATTATATCTAACACATATTTGCTAATAATGATGTAAAATAAAAGTTATTTATTTATTTTATTTATTAATTAATAATCACATAATTACAAATTATATAAATATTACCCTAACCGAGCACTTGCTACTATGGCCTTCGGCGCGTTGTAGCGAAAACAGACCAGTGCCTCTGGTGGGAATCGAACCCACTGTTTTCTGTGTTTACATTTTTATAAAATTCAATTTTTTGAATTTTAGTATTCTAGCTGTTTTATGGCACTTTTTATTTTGCTCATATACATTTAAAAATGTTCTTCAAATTTTCAAAACGTCTTTGAGTGCGTATGAGTGTTATTTAAGGTATTCATAAAATTAATATAACGTATACGCCAGAGTAGGCAAGCAACTCATAGCATAACACCACTATTAGATTCAAATATTTAAAAATGTGTGCAACTTGACCTAAACTGACGAAAGTAATACTTTAATAAGTCCACTACTATATATCACACATGGATCAAATTAATAATTTGGACAAATAAATACACAGTATAATATTGTATTGTAAGATTTAGATAAAAATAAAATACTTTTTTAATATTTTATTTTTAAATCCATATTTAAATATGTTTTTTTTTGCGAAATAAAATAAATCAAGTGCTTAAAAAAATGCTTAATAATATAAATAAAATTTTTAAAGTGAAACTTCAGCTATTCAGTAAATATAATTTATATTTACCAATAGCAAAACCGAACACAAAATTAAAAGCAGGAAATAATCTATGTCATAAAATGTAAATAAATTCAATTGATTATTATTATTATCGACCTTTTTAGTAATTATATGATAAGATTTTTAGAAATATCTAAAGTGGGCTTCTAAGGTCAGTTACTTTCAAAATAAATAAAAGACTATTTATTCATTTTTCATCCGACGTTTCGTTGGATATTCCCAACATCCTAAGGGATAATTTTATTAATCTGGCAACATTATGAGAAAATATTAAAAAAAACAATAACTTAATAACAAACATCAAACACCTGATACATTTTTATTGAGTTATTTTACTTACATATAGTCTTTTTTGTCAAATTTTAAACATTTAATTCACAATATATTTTACATATACGCAACATAAAACATAAAATGAATTTAAAACAGGGACCGTAACGGTTATAAGTGATATCAAAAAAGTTCCTTTATAACAGTTATTTTGTGCCTTATAAAGAAAAAAAAAACATCCAAAACAGTTAATTTTCAACGTAAAAATATAAGATCGGATGAAACTCTTAAGAAGAGAGTTTTATTTCGCCTTCATTAAATAAAACTCTTTCGAGGAGTTTTATTTTTCCGTCTAAAATAAAACTCTTTTGAGGAGTTTTATTTTTTCCGTCTAAAATAAAACTCATTTGAGGAGTTTTATTTTTTCCGTCAGAGAATAAAACTCATTTTATGTAAATTGACACTCAAAGCTTGCCGCTTGCCAGATCATTACAATTTGCAAGGCAGTGTAATCTAATCACTTGCATTGCAATTGAAAAAGTCGTCATTAATATGAAAACATGTGGGTTTAATTTATTATTGTTTGATTCTTATTATTAAATGGTTCTTGTTTTATTTCTTATATATATATGTAGATATGGAACAAGAAAGCGAAGGAAGTGATAATGAGGATGAAAAAAAGCTTTCTATGAAATCGACCATTTTTCTCCAAGACCCTTGTCGATTGATAAACCTCTTTTTGAGTTCTGGGAGGCTAAAAGAATACACTATCCGTACTTGTATACATTGGCAAAAACTATAGAGTGTGTACCTGCAACACAGGTAAGCGGGGAAAAAAGCATTCTCTGCTCTTAAATTGGTATTGAGCGACCTGCGTTCAAATCTTTCCGCAGAAAATTTGGAAAAAGTTATGTTCGTTAAATTAAATAAATAAATTTCTACACACATTATAGCAAATAAAGTCAATAAAAAAAGAAAAAAATAAACAACATGAGTTTTATTTTAGACGGAAAAATAAAACTCCTTAAATGAATTTCAAAATAAAACTCCTCAAATGAGCTTTATTTTCTGACGGGAAAAATAAAACTCCTCAAAAGAGTTTTATTTCAGACGGAAAAATAAAACTCCTCAAAAGAGTTTTATTTAATGAAGGCGAAATAAAACTCTCTTCTTAAGAGTTTCATCCGATCTTTTATTTTTTCGTTGAAAAATAACTCTTAACTGTGGCGTTGAGATCGTTTTCTTAAGATCACTATAGATTCTGAAAGAGCACTTCAATACGAATCGTTTGGTATATAATAGTATACGTCTCCGTAGACTCTAACATAAAGAGTTTTTGAGTTATAGTTTTCGGGAGAACTGTTATTTTCGGTCCCTGATTTAAAACAAATGTAAAAAATAAATAAAAGTAAATATCACAGTAAAATCCTTTAAAAACTAGTATCACAGTTGAAGTTAGAAACTAATATAACGCTATTGTATAATTTGCGTTTGTTTTATCTTTGTCTTCGTTTTTGTTTATTGCATAGTTTATTTTTTGTTGTATCTGTAGGCTTTCCAATGTGTATCGTTTATTTTCCCTTCGCTCTTTGTCCAATATTCTAACATTTGCTAGATCAGTCATATGTTCGTTTTCATTACAGTGTTGTGAAAGTGCAGTTGTGTGTTTGCCTTTCTTAATGTCCGTCTCATGTTCCGTAATTCTTGTGTTTAAACTCCTTTTGGTTGTTCATATATAAATTTTGCCACAGCTTTCATCTGTGTCGCCTATGCATTTAATTTCATACACTACATTACTTTGTTGTCCTTTTTCTATCTTTGTTTTTGTTTGTGTAAGTAATGGTTTAATTGTTTTGTTAGCTTTGTATGCCAGTGTGATTTCATCATTTTCTATTATTTGTTTTATTTGTTTATTTTCTGTAAGTTTTAGTATGTATGACAAACTGCAAAATTTGGTGTTGCCAGATGTGTCGTTTTTATTATTGTGTGTTGAATTACCATTTATTGCCCTTGAAATTAAATTATTTTTTATATAGTTTGGGTAACTATTGTTTAATAAAATTTCCTTAACTTTATTAATATATTTGTCTTTAAGTTTGTCATCGCTTAATAGAAGAACTTTATTTTTCAAGTTAGTTGCCGTATTTGGTTTTTGTGTTGTAGGTTGTGTTAAGTGAAAATTTATTAACCGTCCAGATGATATAGTTTTTGTGTACCAATCGGTGATAATACGATTGTTTTCCCTGTATAATTTCATATCAAGATATGGAATAGAATTATTTTCTTCTCTTTCTATAGTGAATTTTAATTTATTGTTATAATTATTGAAAGTTTTCAGTATGAGTTCCTCGTCCTTTTTCCTAATTATTGCAAACATATCGTCCACATACTTCGTCATTACTTTTATTTCAATATCCTTCTTCTTTAAATCTTCGGTTACATTTTCCAATAACGTATCCAATACAATATCCGCTATTGTCGGGGAAAGTGGATTTCCCATACCATATGCTTGATGGTATACAGTTTTTTCATATATAAAATAATTATTGTCATTGAGACAAAATTGCAGCAATTTTAGAAATTGCGCCCTGGATATTTTTGAATGTCTTTGTAGAATGTTCCATTGTGTCATTATATTATTTATTGCCAGATGTATTGGTATATTGGTAAATAGAGACACCACATCTAAATTAAATTTTGATAATAAATATAAATTATTTAACGGAAGTCTAAAATTAATAACTTAAGAAAATAATATTGCTAAAGAGTTTCCAAATGTTGTAAATGAATTTAAGATTTAAAAAACTGTGCTGCAGAAAATTTTTTCACAAAATTTTGAAGAGGTAAGTTATAGATTAAGTGTTAAAGTGCTATCGTTGCAAAATGTCATGATTTTAAAAGTTAAAAAAAAGACAAGGAACAAAATCGTGATATAATACAATAATATCACGTTTTGTCCTAAAATTAGAATTACATTATTGTCTTCTATTTTTTTTTTTCAAACTTTCTTCAACTTTTAATAAATATTTTTTCATTTTGAAGATATTTTATAACATTTTTTTAATTACGATGACGATTTTATGCTCAATAAATCTGGCAACACCACCTCCTGCTTTTTTATATAATTTTACTTAAACAACATGTCTACCTGTTGGTGACATCAACGTGAAATGTGTCTTTTCATTTAACTAAAAAAAAAACCTAAATATATATATTCACACAATTCTTAAAATGTTCATTTGTTTGCTGAGTCATATACAATAACTACACATCCAGAAATTTGAGACGGTAAAAAATATAAAGGCTTGTCAAAGAGTCAGTTTTCGATGGTACAAAAAAGCATTTTCGAAGCGTTGGTTGTCAGCGGTAGGAACAAAAGCAATATTTTGGAATGCTTTATGAACGTTCGAAAAAAGTACTGTGAGAGTCCTTTCCATACAAAATTTACAGCGGTTTATGAAATAAAAACATTGCATCAAAGCGTTTGCAAAAAGTACTTTGGTAGTATTTCTTTTACAAAATATATATCTAATTATTTAAAAAACACTGTCACAGTATTGGTTTAAAACGCTTTCAAAATGTTCTTAAAGAGTAATTCAATACATCTTCTTTTTTAAGAAAATTTTGTTTTTTAATAAAATGTATATCGTAAAAGTTAAGGTAGAAAACTACGATCGCTAAAGCTCTTTAAAAAAATTTTAAAAGGCGGTATAATCGATACCAGAATATTTTACAATACTTCACCAAAGTTAAAAAAAAAAAACAGAAATTATTTTACAAAATGCATTATAAACAACTTTAAAGTTAAATATCCTTTATAAAATTTCTATTTCTTTTTTAAAATGCGAAATCAAGCTTTAAATGTGAAGATATTACTAGTGTCCGACCGAGCAGTTCGGCCAGAAAATGCATTTGGTCTGTATTCGGTATTTTAAGTCATTCTAGACAAATTTGGCTGATGGAAAAATGTTTATTGGGCTGATTAGATGCTATTTTGAGTGTAAAATTTGAAGAAAAGTCTTTAGTTAAGCAATGAATTCACTGTTCGGCCAAATTGAAAATAGTTCGCCGGCCGAACTTTTAACTTTATAAATTTTATACACAAAATCGAATTGAATCGGCTGAACAAACATGTTTCCAATACCAAGATTTGTCGTCATTGCCTCTAGATATCAAAAAACCGACAAAATATAGTTTTTTGGGCAAACTGTTCGGTCGGATACTAGATTTTACTTTGATTACGAACAATTTATTTTAATTAAATTTACTTTAATGCAGTTTTTACCTAATTTTAAAATAATCGTAAAATATAAGAAGTGAATTCAAATATGATACAATAACTCAGGTGAAAATAATAATATATGAAAATATATGAATATGAATGATTACATGTATATTGTTCCATATATAAGCACTTTGGAAGACGCATGCCATGTATGGAAGCATATATGAGGTCATAACTGCAAACAAAAAGTTCATATATGGTAATACATGAAATCATGTGTTGAAATATACTAAATATTGTTTCAATATTGTTACAAAAATTCAATTAATATGTTCATGTATCATTGACTTAGAAATAGACAATTATTTATTCTTATAGTTATCGAAAATCAAATGTTTAATTCGCAGAATATAAAATTGATTTTATTTTAAAAAAGTCTAATGACCTCTATTACTGCAAATGTACTACCCAGGTAGAAATTGCCAACCGTACCAATAAATTGTACTGGGAAACCACTAATATTTTTGTAAAACCCACCGTCTTGTATTGTACTATGAAAACACTATTTTGTTTTCAAATAATATAATTCACCAATACCACCCGAAACATTCTTTGTCAATATTTGTGTTACCAATATTACAACCAATTAGTATTTAGCAATTTTTTTTTAATATTAACCACTATTACAAACAATTTTTTTTTTAATATTTTATTATATTTCACACATTTTAATAAGACTAATACTGAACAGTATTGCTGCTTTTTAAATGTGTTTTATTGTTCATATTTCTCAACATTAATATAATTTAAGCTATCTCAAAATCACCACATTTTTTGAACCACCAACGTTATGCCAATGATGGCAAGTTCGTTCAAACCACTGTCAATAATTGGGCAACAAGACAGTACTTTCAACATTGTTAATCCCACGTTCTGCCAATCCATAACCGACTTTGACAGTGTGCTGATTTTATTTTTCTGCCTAACTGTAACCATTTTCTGTTATTAACAGATTTTCTTAACCAGTAAGTTTTTATGTTGTACAGGAAATGGTGTATATAAAAATGTCAATAAAAACCCTAACCACGTGCTGGAATGGAGCAAAATTGATGATTAATAGGACTTTTGTTAAAATTCTGCCTATTATGGAGGTTTTAGCTTTTTCTAAAACTTCGGGTTCTGATGAGATCTTTAGCTAGTTCGAAATACTAGTATCAACCTAGCTAATATGTTTGATTAGCTTTATTTTCATATATATACGTAGGTTGAAAGCTCGTTATAAATTGCAAATAACATAAAAATAATCTCGATGTATATAAAATCAAAAAAAACTAATATAACTGCAAAAAACACTTATCATTGTGAGTTCTTAAATTTTCTTTAATAGTTTTTGTTTGTTGTTGTTTTTTCAAAACAGAATAAAAATATGTGAAATTTCTGTCGAAACAAAAATAAAAAAAGTTTGAAGAAATTATTGTGTTTGGCTCTGAGGTCTGATTAAATAAATACGCTTGGTATACAACTAATGAATGTGAATAAAGTGCATCATAATGTGTTGATTACTTGTACAAAAAAGAAGCATTCTAGTTGAAAAATAAATTTGTTCATAGGAATAAGCTAATACTATGTCTCTTCTGATTAAAACAATACACTGTGGATGCTGTGATTGACAAAACTCCACTTAGCTACACTCATCGCTGTGTCGATCGTGGCTCAACTAGCTAAGAGGTGATGCTAGGAGTTATAGCCTGTTGCATGGCTGTGGGTTTGAAACTCACTACGACACAAAGGAAAATATTTTTCATATTGATACATAAATTAACAACCACTGACGCAGTCCTTGACGGTTACGAAACTGCATCACTATGGCCACTATTGTGTGCTTTAAATGTTTCAAATAAAAAACAATGTTCATCCTGTAAAAATCTAACTTAAAAAATCTTCAGTAATTAACTGTAATAAAATTAACTGCGATTGTCATTATATGACGGTTACAAACACTTTGCCCCAAAAATCTATTAAATGACTTTTATTTAGCAACAAAAAAACATAGAATAAAAATCATTTAATAGTATTTAATTTAATCTGATCTCAGAGACAAAGAACAAAAATCATATAAATAAAGGGTCCGTCATCTAACGTTTTCTTTTTTCAACTAGTGCTTATTTCGTGAATGGTAACACTTAGCTCATGTCTGATTTAACAGATAATTAGTTTTATCCTTCCGCTGAACGAATATGGTTGTGTAGTCGCTTGAACAACACTGCACAGTGGGATAAATCACAAAATTTGTGGAAATAATTTGGCCATTTGTTAACTTGTAGTCCGATTGCAATGAAATTTGGAACCAAAGTAGGGTACTTTTTTCATAAAAAATTTTGATTGTTTGGCATTTTTTTGTTTCTCATCCGATAACATATTAGTAATCTTCTTGGAAAGATGAACAAAAAACATGCTTACATGTGTGGGTTACCTCCAATAGTTTCCGAGATATTCCGATTTGAAAATGTGAAATTCCAAATTTTGTCCGACTCAGGTCCAAAGTTTTTCGAATATCGGGAGAAAATTAGGACCAATTTTCGTTTTAAAGCTACGGGTATTTAGCCAATAAGATTCCTGATTGAATAAAAAAACAATTAGTTAAATATCTTGTTTCAGTCAAAAATTACATTAGTTTAAATTTGAAATTTAAAAAAAGTAAATTTTGGCGATATTTTCCCCAAAAAGCACCAAACTTCTTATCGCTCCAGACAAATATTTTTCTTCTGAACATATAAAGTATGTATACTTTTCTAGAAGGTCTTTTTATATTAATGTAAGTTGTGGTAAAAAAATTTTAATTTGTAAATACTTTTCCCCCCCATCCGCTTCCAAAGTTGCCATATTTTTGAGGTAAATATCAACTTTAACTCGCAGTTACAATTTGTGCACGCCTCCAATTGCGTAGTGGAAACCGGTTTTAGATTCTCCAATAGATAACAAATGTAGTGTATAAGTCATTTCCAATCCCCGCTTTAAATGACGACATGGCAGCAAAAAACAAAAAAAAATCCATTTTTGGAAATTTTGTTTCAATTTTTAGGAATTGTGGGATTGTTTTCAGAAAAACATAAATTCTGACATTTGTTTCGATTTCTTGACCTTAAAGTCTAGTTAAATCCAAACCATCATTGGATTATGTCCATTAATAAATATTTTATTGAATAGTGAAAATTTTCATTTAAGCAAAAACTGAAATTTTTCCCTTCATATTTGGAATACCCAAGTTTTTGTTTTACCAAGATGGCTAAATTCAACCTTTTTTAAAAAAAACGCAATCTACAGGTAATTTTCTTTTCAACGATACCAAACACTGGTATGTTATGTTCATACCTCCTAAACAGAAAATCTTCAAATGTTAGCCCTTATTTATATATTTCTTCTAATGTGTCCTCGTATTCACATCTTACATAATTGGGTCAGGTAAAAAGGGTTTTATGATGTTCTTCATTAATGAAACAAAAAGACAAACAAATTAGGTTGTTTCTTTATTAAATACAAAATAATCGGACACATCATTATTTATATCTAACAGATAAAGCAAATCTTTTAATTCTTCATTATTTACAGATGCCAATGTGTTATAAGAAATCCATCGTTTTCTCGTTGACGACAGGACGGGATCGGAAGACAGTAATAGGTTATTGAAAATATCTTCGTTCTGTGATTGCCTTGAACATTTTCTGGAACTGAACAATTGGGCATATTTGAAATCTCGACTCCTTGCTTCCTGAGTTTCTTCTGTTAGTTCACCTAGAGGAAGAATGTTTGATTCAATGATGATTTTTCCATGGCACAATACCTTATGAACTGTTGGTGTCATTTCTTTCCAGGGACATATTGATAATAGAAGTTTTGTTATTTCGTCGGTATATACTCCAAATTTTGAGGAATTTAGTTTATGTTTACTATTAATTGCCATTAACATGATGTTGATCTTTCGAAGCAACTCCTTGTCAATTCCTGTTATTATTAAAGTAATTTCAAAATCTCTAAAAAAACCTTCTTGCTGTATTGCCATTGTTTGTACTTCCGCAACTAGCAAGTGGTTTATCTATGTTTAAGCCTGTCTGCCTTTTAAAGTCTTCTTGTATCCTCCTTTTTTCATCTGCCCTCATTTTTGACATTTCTTCGTTGTTTCTTACTGATTTTGTTTCATTTCTTGCTATGCTTTTATACTTTAAATCATATGATATGTGGAAGAAGTGTTCCATGAACCGAATGCGGGCATGTAAGGGGGATATGCCAAAACCCAATACTTTTTTATTAATAGTAATTTCTTGGGAAACATTTGAAAACTAGGATTTTTTTCATTGATATAGTGCATTCCCAAGTTGAAAGCGTGTCTGTTATGGCATTGCAAACCTTTCCATTGATCATTGTAAGGCTCAAATCAAAAGATATATTAAACTTGTAATCACAAATCTCAATACAAATTGGCTCCAAAGTACATTTTTCTCCTTCTATATAATCCACCAAATTATTAGTAGTAGAGTTTGACTCTTTTATATACTCGAAACCAATGGGTCTGCAAAAAGCTTTGGATCCAGGTGCTGAATTGATCCATACATCATCGAAAGCATTACTTGTTGAAGGCTCAGTAGTAGAATATGAACGAATTCTTAATGGAACTAACGATGACATGAACACGCTCTTATATTCTGATTTGTTCTGGCCTTCAGAAGCATGTTTGTATTCAGGAAGGGCTGATAAGCCATCACATCCCCACTTGCACATTAGTACAACATCGCAATTATTGACTCTTTCCAGCTGATCTCTAGAAAAGTCAGAAACAGTCCTAGATGCTGTGTTTTCGAGCAGAGTAGACAATTCAATGCAAGCTTCATGTTCATTAACAGCAATAGGTTTTGGTAAGATACTATCCTTCTTATCCTTTATTACGTTATGTAAGGGCAGAATTTCGTGTCCTTTATCAATCAAGGCCTTTCCCACAATAAGATATTTATTTTTCCTTAGCCCTAATTCCAACATAAGAGCAATGGCTTCTTCTTCTGTAAAATCTGAATCCGATGAAGGGGTGGGGATGCTTTTAACAATCCTTTAAAACCGTTTTGGTGATGCAGTTGGAAGAACATCTGCGATTTGCAACGCCTCTTTAGGGCGATTTTCTTTTTTTTAACATTCCTTAAACGTGTCAGAAACTTCTGTATTTGAACGCGTAGAAAGAGTAATCGATGTTCTTTTTTTTTTAGATTTTGCACACAAATCATTATAATGCTTAAAGGGTGCACCAACAACAGAAAAATTTATCTCCAGGCTATCATTCATCCACTTATAATATTTTGTTCTAAATTTCAGAATAGAGCCGAAAACGGACTGCATTTTTTTATCAAATAATTTTAGATATTTCTGCAGTGTGCAATTTAGTGTGATGTGAAGATTCAACTACAACTACAACGTTAACCTTTTCAAATCTGTGTAGTTTTGAGTTGTCCCACAAAGTTAAGCACAATGCTTCATGATTTACTGTTATTACCATGATTGACGAGTTTTTTATGAACCTAAAATTAAACCTATTCATATTTATATACAAATATTAGCTATCAAGACCCTAAGGCCCATAAAATATAAAAAGAGAGGGTATATTTAAAATAACAATCATAAAACACGTATCTTTGGGTGGGCCCACAAAACCTTTAATATCATTAATGAAGAACACCCTTTTTACCTGACCCAATTATCTAAGATGTGAATACCAGGACACATTAGAAGAAATATATGAATAAGGGCTAACTTTTGAAGATTTTCTGTTTAGGAGTTATGAACATAACATACCAGTGTTTGATATCGTTGAAAAGAAAATTACCTATGGATTGCGATTTTTTTAAAAAAGGTTGAATTTAGCCATCTTGGTAAAACAAAAACTTGGGTAATCCAAATATGAAGGTAAAAATTTCAGTTTTTGCTTAAATGAAAATTTTCACTATTCAATAAAATATTTATTAATTGACATAATCCAATGACTTTTTGGATTTAACTAGACTTTAAGGTCAAGAAATCGAAACAAATGTCAGAATTATGATTTTCTAAAAACAATCCCACAATTCCTAAAAATAAATACAAAATTTCCAAAAATGGGATTTTTTTTTGTTTTTTTGCTGCCATGTCGTCATTTAAAGCGGGGATCGGAAATTACTTACACACTATATTAGGTATCTGTTGGAGTATCTAAAACCGGTTTCCACTACCCAATTGGAGGCGTGCACTAATTTTAACTGTGAGTTAAAATTGATATTTACTTTAAAAATATGGCAAATTTGGAAGCGGATGGGGGGAAAAGCATTTAGAAATTAAAATTTTTTGTATCACAACTCGCATTTATATAAAAAGACCTTCCAGAAAAGTATACATACTTTATATGTTTAGAAGAAATATATTTGTCTGGAGCGATAAGAAATTTGGTGCTTTTTGGGGAAAATATCGCCAATATTTACTTTTTTTTTTAATTTCTACTTCAAACTAATATAATTTTTGACTGAAACAAGATATTTAACTATTTTTTTTTTATTCAATCAAGAATTTTATTAGCTGAATAACCGTTATTTTAAAACGCAAATTGGTCACAATTTTTCTGCCGATATTCGAAAAACTTTGGACCTGAGTCGGACAAAATTTGGAATTTCACATTTTCAAATCGGAATATCTCGGAAACTATTGGAGGTAACCCACACATGTAAGCATGTTTTTTGTTCATCTTTACAAGAAGATTACTAGCATGTTAATTTTTGGAAAGCGGATGAGAAACAAAGAAATAGCAAACAATCAAAATTTTTTATGGAAAAAGTACCCAACTTTGGGCAGCACATTTTACCGCACCCAAAGGGTCTGGAAGGTTCAAAATCAAAGCTTAAACTCCATTTTATTTCTTTTATACATGTTCCAAATTTCATTGCAATCGGACCACAAGTTAACAAATGGCCGAATTATTTCCACAAATTTTGTTATTTATCCCACTGTGCACTGGGAAATATTGCGACACTACTTTGAAAATCATGGTTATGTTGCAGAATGTGTGCCGATACACCCGAAACGAGTCACTGTTTGGTGCGGATTTTAGTCCAGAGGCATAATTGGGCCATTTTTCTTCGAAAATGAGCAAGGAGTGGCCGTTACTGTCAATGGCGATGGTTATCGGGCCATGTTGAACGAATTTTTGTTCACAACAATTGAAGAGGAGGAAATACCGCTGCACACAATCGATAATGTGCTTAAAAATTGGACCGATCGTGTAGGCTACTGCATGGCCAGCCGAGGCAGCCATTTGAATGAAATAATTTTCCATTATTAACCGGAAGGATTGTACTTAAAAAAAAAAACCGGAAGGATTGTACTTTCAAATAAAAAAAGAAATTTGAGAAAATAATCAGTAGTTTTTTTTATAGCATTTTCAAAAAAAATGTTATTTGGCGGACCCTTTATATGAAAAATATTGGAAATATCAAAATATAAACATATATGACCAAAACTAGGTGTGCATGTATGAGCCATATAAGGCAATTTTCGGATACAAACATATATGTGGGCTCTGTGGTGTAATGGCTAGCGCGTTGGACTGTTACACAGATGGTCCCGGGTTCGAGTCCCGGTGACGGCAACATCAATTTAGAAAAATAAAATGTATGAGTTTTCTATCCCTCATATGTATCGCAGCTCCCACCTTCGGTGTTTCCATAGCACTTAACCACACCGAAGTAAGACAATGAATCAGGGCTATGAACCAAAAAAAAAAAAAGCTTTAATAAGTTCGCCAACTCTACATCAGGTGGCGAGCAACAACTCTTCTAAGACTTATCTACTCGCGCAATTACAGTGCTGTCATGTTTGAAGCCCTTCATCTTTCCCCATCTTTCCCCATCTTTCCCCACCTTTCATCTCTCCACTATCCATTTTCCAAAGAAAGCAACACATTAATAAATAGGAAGAATTTCCTGAGTGTTGCTTCTCTTTAAAAAAAATAAATTTAAAGGGTCCGCCAAATAACTTTTTTTTTTTTGAAGAGGCTACAAAAAAAACTAGTGAATATTTTGTAAATTGTTTTTTTTATTTGAAAGTACAATCCTTCCGGATAATAATGGAAAATTATTTCATTCAATTGGCTGCCTCGGCTGGCCATGCAGTAGCCTACACGATCGGTCCAATTTTTAAGCACATTATCGGTTGTGTGCAGCTGTATTTCACCAATGGCTTCACGAATAATGTCCTTTAAAGCATCAATTGTCTCTGGCTTGTTGGCGTAACACTTATCATTGACGGCACCCCATAAATAATAGTCCAACGGTGTCAAGTCGCAGCTCCGATGTGGCCAAATGACAAAATTCGTCTCAATGATGTCTCCGAAATGTTCAATTGATGTTGATGGCGCTTCACGCACAATTTCTGCCACAGCAGCAATATTCTCGGGTGTACGCACTGTTTTTAGCTTTTCACGCTTTGGTTTATCGATGAGGATGCCAGTTTCTTTCACTTTTGCACAAGATAACGAACATACGGAGCTGACGGTGCTTCTCTTCACGCACACTTTCTGCCACAGCAGCAATATTCTCGGGTGTACGCACTGTTTTTGGCTTTTCACGCTTTGGTTTATCGAGAAGGATGCCAGTTTCTTTCACTTTTTCACAAGATAACGAACATACGGAGCTGACGGTGTTTCTCTTCTTCCAAAATCCGTACACTCTTTTCGCACACATTCTGCAACATTACCATGATTTTCACAGTAATGTCGCAATATTTCCTAGCGTTGTTCAAGCGTATACACAACCATATTCGTTCAGCGGAAGGATAAAACTAATTATCTGTCAAATCAGACATGAGCTAAGTGTTAACATTCACGAAATAAGCACTAGTTGAAATAAAACGTTAGATGGCGGACCCTTTATATTCATTTCCACATGGGAACGCATTTAACTAAACATTTTTCCAATTTTACTTTATTAAAATATTGTATGTCCTGGATTGTCCTGCAACATTTGTCTTTATTTTTTATTTGTTTTTGTTTTTACTTCGACATTTTAATCTAAATTTCTATTACTTGCTAACCCAATTCCTATTTTATAAATAACCGCAGTTCACGTTATGCATGACTATAAAATCTTAGATGATAATATTTCAACAAGAAAATTTTAATATTTAATTTTCTTTTGTTAGAATATATTCTCCTGCTTAATATATAAAGAATTAAGAAAGAAACTAATATTTTTCCTTTATTATCTCTATTGTAAAAGAAATACATAAAATTACAATTTGTCTTCCGTTTGTATAACATTTTAATGACATATTTTGCCACTTTTCCTACATGGTTTACAAAAGTCTAACAAATTTTTTTTTTAAGCTGACAAAACACACAATTTTTTGTTACACCAAGATAAAAGAATGGAATTCGTTTAAAAACATTAATATTTATTTGATATGACAATATTTTATTTTTTAAGCAACTGTATTGCCTTTATTTAATAAAAAAAAAAAAAAAAAATACACTCCAAAAAATGTTTGTAAAATTACTGATATAATGGGAGTAAATTTTTATGTAAAATCAAGGACAATGCGTAATTTTAAACACAAACTGCTTAAAAAAGTAATTAACTTAATTTTGTTAGCAATAACGCAGTAAATTTTTATGTAAAATCAAGCACAATGCGTACTTTTAAACACAAACTGCTTAAAAAAATAGTTTAATAATACACGAATTATAGTATTAAGTACGTTGATAAACATATTTCTGCATTTTAAGCACTTAAATAGGTAAACTTACATTAAATGTGTGCAATATTTGTTTTTATTTATTTGAAAAAATTGTCAAACTTTTTCAAACAGAAGAAAAAAAATGTTTAATTAAATATAATTTTTATTTTAGGTGCTGTTTTTGAGGAAAAATAAAAGAATAGCTGTGGTAAATATCTAAAATTAAATTAAAAATTATAATTACTAATAATTAAAGAATGTGTCCGTTTTATATTTTTAGTGGTTCTGGTCAGAGATAAGATTTTTATAAAATCGAATCATTGTTCAGAACATCTATCATGTTCAAAAGTGATGCTTCTCCCAGTCTTTTCTTTATTGAATCAACTAAACTTGAGATTTTTGATTATTTTTTTCTAATAAAAGGGATTTGTATTGGTCTTGCTTTTTCTATCCAGCTAATCTTGATATTCTCTTTTATAAGGCCATGTTGCGCCTATTGACATTTTTCTTTTTCATATTGTTGGATAAAATATTCAGATTTACAATAATTGTAATTGGTTACCGGGAATGAAAACCCGTTGTGAATATTTTATAACGCCGCAGTATTTAGTGGTATTTTCCTTTTTTTATTTGCAATTTGTAATTATATCTAAATAACCGGTTTTTATTAAATAAACATAGCAAAATAATAAATAATTGCATTACTTTACTGAAAGCTTTATTAGGCACATTAGAACTTAAATTTACACACATTATGCGTAATATAGAATGTTGATATACATTTTGTACACGTTTTGTGTGTACCAATGTACACACGTAGAGTAAATTTACCCAATTTATAGTAGGAGTACAGTTTCCTACTATAAGTTGGGTAAATTTAAACAGAAATAAATTATAATAAATTAATTATAAAATAGTCGAATATGGTTAAAAATTTAGACTTACTTATTGGCTATCGATTGGTGATATTTAAAAAAAAAACTTCAGAGCTATGTCTGAATATAACTTGAATTACCCAAACAAATAATTTTTAGAACCGAATACCTCAGAATCTATTCTAAGACAAGTCCTTTTACTTCTAGTTCTAAAATTGAGTTCTGGTAGATGGAATGTAACGTTTCACCGTCTTAGTTCTAAAACTATTTCTCAACCGATTCAAACGCAACTTTATACGGCAAACTCCATACAAAATGATACGGTTGCAGAGCATATATTAGAAACTAAGTATGCTAATGCGGTATGATCTGTTCTGGACTTTTTTTTAATGATCCTTTTTATTTGTGTTCTAAAATACAATTTCAACTTTAATTAGTATTTTTTTTTTTTGTAAAATGATTTATAGCCTTCCAATAACAGTAGTATAAATGAAGTTTTTGTATTCACCCACTTTTTTTTGCAAAACTATCTGAAAGATACCTAGGTTTTCCAGTAAAAAATTTCAGTCAATTTTATAACCTAATCGCACCCTCTAGCGGTGCATGGTACACTCAAAAAAATAAGTTAGTAGAAAAGTAAGTAAAACATCTTGTAAATCAGGTAAACTATTTTTCAGCACATTTTTTGCTAAAATTATGTTTTAAAATAAAATTTTAGTTATACTTATTCAGCACTTAACTGTTTTGAACTAATGTTTTACTAATATTTTACTAATGTTTTACTAATTTATTTTGCTAAAAAAATTGTGTTGATTAGCACATCAATAGTGTGAACGATAACCAGACTGAAATATATACTCAGAATGAATTAGATGCCGCGGCATGTCACGATGTAGTAGTGACGAGGAAAATTATACTAAAAAGAACAACTCCAGTAAGACATAATATAAAAAAATCAACCATGGAAGATTTTTGTATCGGTTTTTCATACATAGAAAAAAATTGTGGATTAAAACAACTTAAATTTTGCGTCGTCACCGGTTTGTGAAAGTAATTGTCAATTAATTAGATAAAAGACACACTAAAATATTTAAATTTAATAAAGATTAAATGTGTAGTTGTAAACTAAATGTTTATATATATTAATAATCTTGTGTGGTCAAATTGCAAACAAATATGCAATAGGTAGACAGACTAAAGCGAAAGACAAAGACATACATCTAAGGTAGATTTTTCTTTTTTCTTATTGCAAAAAAGGGTTGCATATTTTATATTTTTTGTTATTTTTTCGATTCGTTTCTGTAATTTTCTGCGGCATTTAAGTTCCTTTAAAAGATAGCATCAGTTAGACAGTAATTGATGTAAGTAGTTCGAAGATAATTTCGTTTATGTTATATATAATTATTTCTATTGTTTTTAGATATTACATTAATTCATATCGTCAGTTTGGGAATATGAACATTTTTATATTTTGTAACGTATTGTAAATTATTTTAAAAAGAATCACAAAAATATGTTTTATGATTTTCAGCAAATAAATTAACTAAAGTATAACTTTTCTACAAATTTTTTTTAGTTTTTTTTCAGTCTACTAATGTTCAGCAAAAAATTTATTAATTTTTAGCAAGGGTTCTTTAATTTGTAATCTACTAAGTTTAAGCAAAACTTTTGCTGAATCTACTAATTCTGTTGCTAAAAATCAGCTCGCAAATTTTCAGCAAAAGATTTTGCTGACATTAGCACCCTCCTGACTAAAATTTTGCTGACTCAGCAAAATTTTTTGCTGCCTTTACTAACTTTTTTATTCGAGTGTAGAGTATTTGAAAAGAATAATGGTAATAAATATAGAACTTCTAAACTAATAATCCGATCGGTACGAATCAAATTGGAAATTGTAAAAGAGGTGTTAATCTTTTGCAAAATTGTGTATGTGTCGCCCCGTTTTAGTACAAGGTGTACTTACAGGTTGTCAAATTTGACTACCTCAAATTCTTTTGGAGGGCGTAACTTTTGTAAATGTGCACTGACTCCTAACATTTATCCTGTAGTAATGTACGTTGTCAGATAAAGAAAGAAAATGCATATAGTTAAAGTTTAGGAGATAAACTTAAAAAGTTATTTATGTTTAAAATAAAAATTTTGGTTTTTTTTGCTATGAGTTTTTGTGGTTCGTCTACCAAAAAAAAAAATCGATTTAAAAACAAAAAAATATTTGTGTTAATAATACTTCATTATAAAAGAAACAAATTTCCAATTTTTTTTGGAATTTTGTTACAAGACCAATACAAATTTTAATATTTTCTGAAAGACTGGGCTTTGGCAAAATGTTGAAATGTAATTTCACTAGCTTTTGGACATGCACCCTATGTCAATCATTGGTTGAAAATGATAAACTTTTTAAGAAAAAAATAATTTTTACAGTGTGGTAAAAAAGTGCACGCTGATTTCAGAAGTTTTTTGTTTCAGAACATGGCACAAAGTGTTCTGAATATTTGGTATTAATATCTAGAAATATGGCTTATAATTAAAGTCAGGATGGAAGATTTTGTAAAAAATTACAAATTGTCAAAATAAAATTTTTTGATCCAAAAAAAAAAAAAAAATAAATATTGTAATTAGTTTTTCTAACTGATGTTTATTTTTTTTTTCGTTTTATTATCATTTACAGGCATTAAGATATTAAAAGCTTAACTCAAACAAAAAAAAAGGTATTTTAATTTATTTTTGTTTTTATTGGTCTATTTGTACAAAACTGCTCAAGGTTTTTTTAAATACATTTTTTTTTTTATAATTTGTGTTAAGAGAAGACATATTTTCTTATGTGTCAGTATTTTTCGGTTTATTGATTTACAAAATTGATCAACGTTTTTTAAATTAAAATTTTTTTTTTACCATGTGTTAAAAGAAGACATATTTTCTAATCCGTCTGTATGAATAAGGCATTTGTATTCTTTTAAAAGATGCCATCATTTAGGCAACCATTGATATAAGTAAAGGGTGTTTTTATACAGGTATATAACTTCAAGTTGACAACACTTTTTTAACTGGCGGCCATATGATCAGCTATCAAGTGATTTGTGTTTAGTTTGGTTTGGCATTTCAACATGAATAGACTGACGCCTGAACAACGCTTTCAAATTGTGAAAATTTATTTTGAAAATCATGGTTCCTTTCGAAATACGTATCGCGGTACGTCTATTTTACGGTCAACATATTCGTCCATCAGAGCAAATATTTCGATTAACTATGGAACGTTTTAGCACCACGTTTACTCTAAATGATAATATGCATCCACAGGGACGTCGTGCAGTGCGTACAGAGGAAGTCATTCCTGCTGTAGAGTCTAGCGTAGAGGAAGACCCTAATCAGTCTATCCGCCATCGTGGACAGGAATTGAATATGTATCCATCCACTTTATGGAAGATTTTGCGGAAAGATCTTGGTTTGCGTGCTTACAAAATCCAACTCGTGAAGCAATTGAAGCCAATCGTAATAATGTAGACATGAAATATGATTTTACTGCAAGCCATGAAATCACATCTTTTTATAAGCGCTAAAATCAGCGCTTATTTTGCCCAAAAGTAATGCTTCCAAGTGGGAATTCGCCACATAAAAATCATAGCATATGTAAGCAGGTTTGTAAGGGATTCTTTTCGGCATACTCCCTTACAAACCTGCTTGCATGTAAGCAGCGTTTTTTACTGGGCAGACATTCATTTTTTGTTGTTAAAATTTTGGACATATAATATAATCATTTTACTTTTTTACCGTTCCACGTGCTAGCTCTTCAGAAACAAGTAAATGACTAATTATTTTTTATTACATACTCGAAAACAGCAAACACAATCGGAAATCACCCGGAAAAATTTGTACAGATCGTTTATAATACACGATATGAAACTTTCTGCATTACAACCTGCATCCTTATAAGGGATTAGGATAAGCTGCTTACAACATGCATCCTTGTTAGGGAAAACAGTAAGCTCAAAATATTTGTTTGTTTATTTTTATACAAAAATTATTCGTTTCTTTTGCTGCTTCTCTGTATTATATACACACAGAGAAATAAAGTGCCAACCGAATTAAAAAGTGTATATTAATGTTAACAACTTATAAATTCAGTTAATACAACGATATTAACATTAGATTTCTGAATATTTTTAGTGTTGGAACTAAAATTCAGTTAAATTAAGCGAATTTTGTTGTGAAAACAAATGTTCAGTTTTACCAACCGACTGAAATTCGCATTAACCGAATTTGAGTCTCAGTACCGTAATTTCAGTTGGCAAATAGCTAAATTTTTCTCTGTGTGTAATAGTAAGAACTTACATCAGCGCATTTGTTTTATCCAGCTTCTAAAAACACGATTTTTTTTACTGGGGAAGATCAGGTAAGTGGGTATATATTATTTTATGTAAAAAACTAAAACTCTAATATTCAGTAGATTATCTAAAGAAAGGCCATATAGCTGAGATGAAAAGAAAGATACACTAGAACGCCTATTAAGTCCATACACGTATCGGATTATGTTGTTAAACGCAACGTTCAATTTCCCTTTACTAGTTGCATCACATTTAGCAAAAAGCTCACAATCATATAGTAAAACAGGCATCAGATAAGTTTTGGCAAGTAGCATTCTTATTCTAATAGGTGTACAATGCTGGGTTCGCCAAAGAGTTCTAGTCATAGAGAAAGTGCGACCACAAGCATAGTTAATGTGGTTCGACCACGTAAGAGTGTCATTAAAAAATATTCCGAGATTCTTAGCAGATTTTTCTATTTAAATTTTTTGATTATTTATATATATATTAGGTATAATACATAGTTTGGCAAGTCGCTTTTGAATTAGATTTTTTTGGATTTATTCCTAGACCATTTGCGGTTGCCCACGTATAAATACGATGTAGTTGCTGGTTATTAGAGATAATACACTGGTCGATTAAGGCATTAGTACAACTGGTATAAAGTTGAACATCATCCGCGTACATTCTTACATTACAATTTGTTAAAATGCCTGGGAGGTGATTAGAGTACATTGAGAATAATATTGGCCCAACAATGGACCCCTGAGGTACCCCTCTTGTTACAGGCAGTGCCTTGGATTTTTCGATTCCAGTTTCAACATACTGATATCTGTTACGTAAGTATGTTGACAATAACTGAGTAGCGGTCGAAGAGAAATTGAAAAAGTTATTAAGTTTGTAACAAAGAATGTTATGATTTACGGTATCAAATGCTTTTGAATGTTCTCTAACATCAACTAAGGCTGTTATGCAACTGTGTTTTTCTTTCTGATCCCAGATTGACGATCTGTTAGCAAGTTATTCTTATCCAAGAAATAAGTAATTTGGTTATGCATAATACGTTCAAATACTTTAGATAGAAATGGAAGAATGGCTATTGGTCTATAATCGGAACCAGCTTTGGGTATTGGGACGATTTTAACTATTTTCCAATTCGAGGGAAAGTAACTTGAAGTTAATATTTTGTTAAACAAAAATGTTATTATTGGAAGTAGTTGAGGTAAAAGAATCTTTAGAAACTTCGGATTAATCCCGTCCACTCCTACAGAGATGGATTTTACTTGTAGTAACCAAATATGAAAATTTTATTGTATTCACACTAATGATATGGAGTGCTTTCAAAGGACTTTATTTAATCTAAAAATTTTAAAAAATATTAATTTGTTTCGTTTTAGGCTACCAATTATAGGCTTAGTAGAAGAAAATTGAAGCTAAACATGGGAGTTAAGAGAAATAAAACACCTTGTAGAATAAAACTATTATACAAAGCGTAAGAAAGGCACACTTGGAATACTATGTAGGAAAAGACCACTGCAAATGTAGTTGAAAACAAATGAAATTTCATTTAAAGAAAGGACCACTTACATTACAGCAAATTCAACTAACATTGTCATTTGTTTTTTAGTGTTCAAAAAATGACTAACAATTGTAGTAGCAATTGTAGTTATTTGTTGTGGCTTGTTTTTTTTAAATGAACTACTAGGTTAGTAAAAAATTTAGTTTTTTCTACAAATGACTGGCATTTACATTAAGAATAAAGAAACTGTATTACAACCCAAACAACTACATATATTTAAAACAGAAGTTCCCTGAGTGTAGTAAAAAATTAAACATTTCAAGGTACAAACGTTTCAAGGTACATCACTCTCGCTTACGTATCCCGGGGTTTTGTGTGTCATTTATTTCATTATCTTGTTGGCTCAGTTCGATTCCCGGCTGGACTATAAGATCATAAATATCCTTTTTTATTAATTTTATTTTGAAAAAAAAACTTTATAACTACTACCTATTTCATGGTTTTGCCAACATTTTGGCTAACATTTTGTTTCCAATATGTTTTTCTCGACACTTTTTGAACAGTTGAATTTTTTGTGCAAAAATTTTATCATATTGAAATTGGGGTAGTACTTGTTGACAGCATCACTACCATCTCAGCTCAGGTTTTAATTTTAAATTTATCAAGCTTTTAAATTTAAAAATTCAGAAGAACAGTTTAAAATTTCTTAAATTGTCTAACAATTTTAATGCATTTTTAAAACACTCCTCTTAGAGCAAAATATTCCGTACAATGCTATTAAAAATTCCAATAATAGCAATACAGTAGAGAACGGTTATACCGAACTCGTAACGACCTGACAATTTAGTTGGTTATAAGCTAAGTTCGATATAAGCGTGGTAAACATTTTGCAAAAATTAATAAAATTAAATGATTTTTTCATAAAATTTCCTTAATTTCTCCTAAATTTTAAGGTGTTGCTTGTAATATTGAAGCAATTCTTTCATTAAATTTCGTTTTACACATTTTTAAATTTTTTTAATTCAAATTTTAAATAAAAGCTAAAGTTATTCAAATTTCTTGATTTTGAGCGTAAATATGTATGTAAATTTGTAGAATGGTTTAAAAAAATTTGTTCGTTATATAAAAAGTTCGCTAAAAATAATGTTCGTTATAATCGTTTTATTTTGTATGAACTATGGTAGTTAATGCTATGGTACCAGAAAAATCGTTCGTTATAAAAGAAGATCATAATAACCGGTATTCGTTATAAACGAACTCCACTGTAATGAAAATAATAAAAATAATAATGCACGTACAAAGTCTAAATGTACGTATAGCAGACATACAAATTGGGAGATATCTATACTAAATGGAGCGCGTAATTGGATTTTAAATTTATTGTAAATTACTTGGTTTGTATTTATTTTTTTTTCCTTATAATTTCTTCCTTTTGTAGCAATGTACTTTTAAGGCGTTTTTAACGAAAAGAAAATCAATAGTTAAGAGAGAGAAATTGTTACACAATTATCTATTGATGATATAAATTGTTAATTATTGGAATAATGTATTTTATCTACTTATATATTGGATACTGAATAAAAGCAAACTTACTGCCAGTCGAATGGTTGTGAAACCCGAATTTTTTAGTTGTGACTACAGAATTATTGTTAAGACAAATGAGATTTTGTTTTTAAAATCCTAATAATATTAACTATCAAGGGGAGGTTCCAATGGTTTCTCTTCGATCTTAACGATATTTGGATGTCATAAAAAAATAAAATAAGGGACTCGTGTTTTTTTATTCACCCAATGTCACGTTTAACGTCTAAATGGTGGGTCCAAAGTTAATATATATTTGTATGGGAACATGTCTGAAACTACCGAAATTCGGATTTGTTTTAACGCAGTATTGATGTACTGATACCAATATTGCCTATGTAGTGTGTTTGGGTTGTCATTTATTTAAAATATTTAAAATATAGGTTAAAAAGCTCTTAGGAAAAGTCGCATTAAAGTCGAATACTTACGTTTATCGAAAAAAGCCATCAGACGCCATCTCGATTCAATTAAATAGGCTATAATAAACATATTTATTTTACTTCATTCAATTAAAATTTTTTAATAAAACGGCAGTTTTAATATCACTTGAAACAATTTTTTTTGAAAAGCAAAAATACTTGAGAGTTATCGGACATAATTTGCATACTAGTCAGTGCGTCTCCAACAGCTTTTTCATTCTTTGTAATAATTCAAAATAAGCCAAAAATCTAAAAATAGGATAATTTTTGACCCTATTTTTTAACCCATAAACATAAGACTGGGCTGTGATCCTTTTTTGCTTTATCACTTATCCAAATTTTATTTAGATAGGAGACAATATTTTGGAAGACTCCGCTTGTAAGATGATTTTCAATTATCAGAACAAAAAAACCCTGTTACAGCCACTGAACCATTCGATTGTGAATAATCTCGGTTGTAGCAATGAGTCTGTTCTTTGTGTGTACTTACAAGGTAGGTAACCAGACCCGGACCGGCATATCATAATGAACCTTAAATATGTTGTAGATAACAAAAATTTAAGTGAAACGTTTTTTTTTAGCTGTCCAACTTCATGGTTAGGCGTTACTAAGTGTGTCAAAAATTACCCCATTTTACGTTTTTTTCTGTTCAGTTATTTCGTTATATATCTATATAAAGGTTCCGCCATCTAACGTTTTTTTTTTTGAACTAGTGCTTATTTCGTGAATGGTAACACTTAGCTCATGTCTGATTTGACAGATAATTAGTTTTATCCTTCCGCTGAACGAATATGGTCCGTATGTTCGTTATCTTGTGAAAAAGTGAAAGAAACTGGCATCCTCATCGATTAAAACAAAGCGTGAAAAGCCAAAAACAGTGCGTGCACCCGAGATTATTGCTGCTGTGGCAGAAAGTGTGCGTGAAGCGCCATCAACATCAATTCACCGTCGTTCTCAACAATTGAACATTTCGGAGACAACATTGAGACGAATTTTGCATAAAGACCTTGGTTGACGCCATACAAAGTCCAATTGGTTGAGGAGTTCAAAAAAAAAGAAGTTATTTGGCGGACCCTTTATATAAAATGGAATGTGTGTTTGTTCATTTGTTTGTTTGTACTTTTTAGGAGACCAGACTTCTGGACCAATCTTCCTGAAATTTTCACAGCATTTAACTGGGAGTCTGGCATGATTAATAGGCTACTTTTTTCGAGCGGCATCGGACGTCGCCAACAGAAGGTTCACCACTGAGGCCCTGGATGCTGTTTTTATTCAGGAGCCATGGGTGCACGACGGAGCCATAAAAGGGCTTAACGCCAATCAAGGTAGGTTGATTTACGATTCAAAGCATATCAGGCCAAGAGCGGCCATCCTAGTTAGGGACAATCTAACATATCTTCCAATTTCAGAGTTCATTATGGGAGACTTGGTTGCGATCTGGGCAAAGGTGCCCTCCTTATCTGGGGAACACGAGGTAGTTCTGGCCTCTGCTTACCTACCTGGCGATGCTGACACGGTACCAACTACTGAGGTCTCGGCCTTGGTGGAATATTGCCGAAAGAGGAAACTCAGTTGGATCCTCTGTTGCGACGCCCAACGCACATCACACAACATGGGGAAGTGCCAATATAAACAAACGTGGTGAGTACCTGCTTGAATTTATATGTAGCAATAATATAAACATAGCATAATAGGGGTGACGAGCCGACTTTCAGGAATGCTATTAGGTCAGAGGTCTTAGATCTCACTCTAACTAGCTCTGATATTTCTTTCGCCATCTCCAATTGGCATGTCTCCAATGAAGTATCAATGTCTGACCACCAACACCTGGTATTCGATGTTGTTAGTTCATTGGACTCATGCCAGATCTATCGTAATCCCAGATGCACAAACTGGGAAAATTTTCGTCATCATTTGAAAAACGGTGCAGATCTTTCTAAAGGGCTCATCTTGAGCACAAGCGAAATTGATCATATAGCATCTGATATTCATTCAAATTTAACTTCTGCTTATACTCTGAGCTGTCCTGAAAAGACCAGGAAGACGAAGAGGGATGTTCCATGGTGGAACGATGGTCTGGATAAGCTCAAAATGGAGGCCAGAAGACTGTTCAATAGGGCCAAGGAAACAGGAGACTGGGTTACCTATAAGGCAGCGCTCACTGAGTACAATAAAGAACTACGTAGATCCAAGAGGTCCACGTGGCGCAACTACTGTGAGAAGATCTCTGATCTTCCAGAGGCAGTGCGTCTACAAAAGGCCCTGTCCCAGGATCATACGAATGGTCTATGTACTCTCAAGAGGCCGAATGGTACCTACACTGAATCTCCCATTGAAACCTGTGAACTCCTACTTGATACGCACTTCCCAGGATGCGTTGACAACTGCGGGTCTGTCGTGATTCAACGAGTTCCAGACCTAACAGGCAGAAATGTACGCCTATCAAGTGCTGTCTTTCAGGAGAACAGGGTAAAATGGGCGATAGGTGAATTCTCTTCATTCAAATCTCCGGGTCCGGATGGGATCTATCCTTGTCTGTTGCAGAAAGGGATGGATTTAATTGTCCCACAACTGGTTAGGATATTTAGATCTAGTCTGTTATTCGGTCATGTACCGACGCCGTGGAGGGAGGTTAGAGTGGTCTTTATACCGAAGGCGGGGAAGAAGTCTGAACAACTGCCCAAATCCTTTAGACCAATTATGCCCGTAATTTCAAGCAATAGATACCTACCGGTACTTAGATACCTACCGTGTACACGAACAAAATCGGGTAGGTATCTAAGCACCGGTAGGTATCTATTGCTTGAAATTACGGGCATTAGCCTGAGTTCGTTTCTCCTTAAAACAATGGAGAACGTCTTGGACCAGTACATTAGGGATACTTACCTAAGGCGAAAGCCGATACACAAATTACAGTTTGCGTATCAACGAGTGACAACTGCTGTCCATCATGTTGTCACTACAATAGAACGGGCACTAGAGGCAAAGAATATTGCCCTTTGTGCCTTTATTGATATACAGGGCGCCTTTGACAACACGTCCTACGAGGCAATTAGGGTGTCCATGGTTAGAAAGGACATCTCTCCAATTATCATCAATTGGACTTTGGAGATGCTACGCTCTAGAATAATCACGTTCGGCATAGGGACTACTAGTAGGACCGTAAATGCGACTAGGGGCTGTCCACAGGGGGGTGTTTTGTCGCCGTTACTCTGGACGCTGGTCATTGATGAACTACTCGAAGGTTTGAACGACCTGGGTTTCAGGACTTATGGATACGCGGATGATCTTGTCATTTCTGTAGTGGGATTTGATGATAGGACCATATCCGAAAGTAATGCAGCAGGCTCTGAACTATACTCTTTCTTGGTGCCGGGAAAAGGGCTTGTCTGTCAACCCGTCGATGACAATCCTGGTACCATTTACGAATAGGTGGAAACTTAACCTGACAATGCCTGTCCTTGATGGGGCCACGGTGGGCTTTTCCAGTAGTGTTAAGTACCTCGGCGTGACTCTTGACAGATCCCTTACCTTTAATGAACATCTTGACTATGTCTCCAAGAAGGCCACAAGGGCATATTATGCCTGCCAAAGGCTTTTTGGTAAGACATGGGGTCTAAGGCCGCAGATGGTCTACTGGTCGTTTAACACCATTGTTAAACCTATGATCACCTATGCTGCCCTGGCATGGTGGCCAAAGGTTGAACAGGTAGGGGCAAGGGATGCTCTCAAGAGGATCTACCGTCTTATGTGTATTGGTATAACGGGGGCAGGCGGAACCTGCCCGACGGATGCCATGGGGGTTATGCTGGGGATACCACCATTGCATATTTCTGTAATGGAGGCTGCCTGCATAGGATCCTCCAGACTTAGAGAATTCGGTGACATGAGGGGAGGTGATCTAAGGGGTCACATGAGGATCGCTAGAATCCTAATTGATGACCCGATTACAAAGGTTACGGATAGGAGGTCACCGGAGTACATCTTTGATAGGAACTTTAAAGTGATGCTGTTCGACAGGGCCATGTGGACCAACAGATCCTGGGAGCCAGAGCGGGGTTCTCAGATATGGTTCACAGATGGCTCAAAGCATGCGAATGGTGACACTGGTGCGGGTGTCTATGGACCAGGTTTCCAACGGGCCTTACCCATGGGTAGATACCCCTCCATTTTTCAGGCAGAGATTTTGCTATCTGTGTCTGCGCGGAGGAGTGTCTACGAAGGGGCACTATTAGATCTCGTATCTACATTCTTTCCGACAGTCAGGCTGCATTGTGATGAATGAATACAACTTGTTGTTTTGTGTTTAGTTTTAGAATTACTTTATTTACAAAAATGCCCTACTTATAAATAACTTATGAGACGTTCTAGACGACCTTTCTAAGAGAGACCTACTAAAGCCTTCTCAATATCTTATGATTAAATCTACAATACATTTTGTCGTACTCAGAGTTAAACTCCTCCCTTAAAGAGTTTATTCTCGTATTGTAATTTACATGTGTCATAACTCGTGTGCGGTCCAACCCATTCTAATTACTCAACTCATATTTGTTTTCTACACAAAATATAGACTGTCGCTATACTTCAATGAAAACAATGAAACAAATATGTGGGTTACACAAAGAGCTACTTGACCGTGGTCAATAATCATATTGACTTCTATGAAACTTGAATACAGTACAACAAAATACATTGTATGCATATACAGTAATAATTAATATTATGCATACACTACACCCTCACCCTTAAAAGAAAATCGTGCACTTGCCTTTTTATATTAAGTGTATGATTTTATGTTTAAGTGTCAAGTGTATTCTTAAGTGTGTTTATATTTTTCTTTTGTGTTGTTATATGATACTTTTTTTTTTTTATTCAAACAATAATAAAAAAATTTAATTTTATATGATACTTTATACAATACAACCAATAATAAAAAATTTTAGTTTTAAATACCTTTTTCTTTTTTTTTTTTTTTGTTTATTAAATTACTCATTCATTAGTAGTAAATATTTTTTTTGTTTATGCTATACTTTATACGTTTATTTATATTTACATTTTTTTTTTTTTTTTTTTTTATTTTCTTACAACTACTTGTACATTCTCATTTTTCTTATATTTTTTTAATAATTTTTATGAACGGTTTTTCTTTAGTATTTATTTCAATTGTCACATTTAAATTCTCAATATTAATTACTTTGTATGGACCCCTGGTAGGGTGATTCATTTTTCTTTCTGTTTCCAACTTTTACAAGAACTAAATCTCCTACGTTCAATTCCATACTATTTGATTTGTCCAATGAATCTAAACTTCTTTTCTCTTTCACTTTTACTAACAATCTCCTAGCATTATCTAATGAATATTTCAATCTAATTTTCAATTCGTTCGCATAATTATCTATATCGTAAACCCTATCGCAATTCATCACCTGTTCACCTGGTAAACATGGTATTTTCCCGAAAACCAATTCAAATGGTGAATAGTTCGTATCAACATGTGGTGTTATGTTGTACGCAAATGAATAATAAGGTATCCATTCAGACCAATTATCTTCGTTAACAAAAGATAGAAAATACTCATTCAAAACCCTATGATTTCGTTCAACAGTCCCTAAGGTTTCATGATGGTATGGAGTGGAAAATATTTGTTCGATTTGTAAAAGTTTACATATTTCCTTCATCAATTCATTGACAAATTCAGTACCCCTATCAGATTTTTAAAATTCTAAATAGTCCATATTTCAATATTACATTCTCAGCTAAAGCCTTTGCTATGGACTTAGCCTCTTTTGTTTCCATAGGTGCTGCTACGATGTATTTCGTCAATTCGCACTGCATTGTTAATATATATCGATTATTCTCCGATGGTCTAAGAGGACCAACTGTATCGATGACTACAGTGTTAAAACTTTGTGTTGGTGTATCCGTAGTACACAACGGTTCTTTTGTGTGTCTTGTCTGTTTATTTCTTTGGCACAGATCACACGTAGAGACATACTTTTTTATCATTTTATACATATTTTTCCATATGTATTTTTGTTTTAATTTGAGCAACATTCTCCTTACCCCGGAATGCCCTCCGCATGGTGTATTATGATACAATTTGATTAATTCAGATTTTTTTTCATCATCTGTTATTCTCTGAGGATTCGTGTATAGCAAGATTTTTATTTCTTCTTTGCTTTCGTTTATTAACTTTTTCATTTCTACATGACTTATTTCTTTGAATATTTCGTCACTTTTTTCTAGTGCGAAAACGTCATGCCCCAATCTGCTTAAGATAGAAGGTAGTTTCTCTAACATATTATCTAAATAATTGCGATTTTCACTACATCTAACGGCCGTTTCTTTTTTAGCACGATTGTTTTCAATTTTCAAATTTTCTGTCGACTTTTCTAATATAAATTTTAGTTTCTGCGCGCGATTTATATCATTCATGGATGTACATTCCCACATCTTGAGTTGATCAGGCCCAATAGGAGTTGTACTATCCTCTACAGTTTTTCTTTTTCTTTCCTCAATTTTAGCTTCATTTTGTATCATTTTGTTTTTAGCACTTCTCGTTATCACCAGCGATTTCTTTATTTTGTCATCAATCTGTTTTGGTATCATTTCTCTCAATATCTCAGAATCTAATTGTATTCTGGAAAGAGCGTCGGCATTAGTATTGTTAATACCCTTTTTGTATACTATCTGGAAATCATAATCAGATAGTTCTAAGCGGATTCTCGTTAATTTTGAACTTGGATTTTTGTGTGAAATAATGCAACTAACGGACGGTGGTCTGTCATAACTATAAATTTTCTACCATAGAGGTATGGTCTAAAAAATTGTATACCCCAGTGAATACCTAGTAACTCTTTTTCTATTACTGGTTTATTTTTTTCGTGTTTATTGAGTGAACGACTTGCATACGATATTGGTTTATCTTCCCCAATTTCTCCTTGCGATAATACAGCGCCTAAAGCAAAATCTGATGCGTCTGTTGTTAGCACAAAAGGTTTTTCGAAGTCTGGATACTGTAAAACTGGTGGGCAAATTAATTTGTTCCTTAATGTATCGAATGCTTTTTGACAATGTTCTGACCATTCAAATTTTACCCCTTTCTTTAGTAAGCGATTTAAACAATTTGCTATGTCTGCAAAATTTGGTATAAACCTTCTATAATAATTACAAAATGCTACAAATCTTCTTACGTCATCTGCATTTGTTGGTGTCGGATAATCAGTTATTGCTGCAAACTTTTCGGGATCTGGTTTTATTCCGTCAGAAGTTATCAAATGACCAAGATATATGACTTCTGGTTTCAAAAACAACATTTATTGGGATTTAGTTTCAGATTATATTTTCTTAATCGATCAAATACTTTTACCAAATTTGAATTATGATGTTTGAGACTACATCCGAAAACAATTATATCGTCAACGTATAGAAAAGCTTCGGATTCTAACCCGGATAAAGCAATAGTCATCATTCGCTGAAAACTATTAGATGAAATTTTTAATCCAAAAGGTAGTCTGGTATTTTGGTAATGTCCATTTGTCGCCTTTTAGAGTTATGCACGTCAATTCGTTCAAAACACTATTGACGTTCTTTGTTGATTTATAGGCTTTCTTTAAGGCTGTTATCAGTTCCTGCACCGTGGTAGGAACTGTTTCCTGCTTGATCCCTATTCTGGACTTTCAGGTCTAATCGTGAATTAAATATGAAATTAAAAAATGAGACCTGTTTTGTAGTTGGAATAGTTTTAAAAACTATATCTAAATTTGTGATAAAACTGTGTAAATCGTCCCTTTTCCCCGTAAAAAGTGGGACTAACTTAACGATTGCTGTAAGTTCATTAATTTCCATATTCGACATGGTTACCGGTGAGCTTCTTCCCGAATTACTACGACTTCTATTTGTATGTGAATCTAAAATTTCTATTGCTTCTTGTTTTAGTTTCCCAAATTCTGTTTTTTCCCTCAGCAGAAATTTTTTTTTCTTTAATTAATCTATCAAATGTTTCACTTATCTCTGTTATCTCCAATCGCTTTTCTCTTATTGTATCCCCTGAATATGGACGGCTTAGAGACTTTTTCGCATTGGAAATAATTGATTTCAACGAATCTATCAAGGAATCCATACAAATTTATATATGTTATTTTTTTTTTGAAATTTGCAAATTTATTTTATTGAATTTTCATTTTATTTAGAGTTACTTAATTTGTTTAAATATTCTTTAATTGAACTTATTTTATTTTCTATTTCTACATCATCAATATTCAAGTATTTCTTAACCGAATCTATTTTATCTGTTATTTCCAAATCTTCTACTTTCTCTAGCACGTAATCTTTTAATTTACTCGCCTGTTCTAAGGCTGTATTCGAAATACAATTTTTTATATATATTATTGATAATAATACACTTGTTATCAATGCTAATGCTATTATTGTTGTTATAATTGTTGTTTTGAACATAATATTATACAGTTGATTTTAATAAAAAGAAATCAAATTTATTGTTTCCTTTTTAATTTCTTTTCCTTTTTTTTTATTTGTCTAATTTTATTTTTTAAATCTACTATCATTTTGTTCAGTACGCTTCTGTTTGAGGCGTTCTCTTCATAAGTCAGTTGGTGACACGTTATCTCTAGTAACTTCTTTGTCCTAGGCAGCGCACCTCCTCTACTTTTTCCCGTATTCGGCAGTGGGAAAATTTCGGTTTTTGGTTCCTCATCTTTTCTTCTCTTTTTTCAGGAACCTAGGCTTTGGTCCTACTGTCGGCTCGGAATCCTTTAGCAGTTGTGCCCAACGTTTCTCGGCCTCATCAACTTCCTTCTTGTATTGGCTAGTTGCATTCATCAGAGATGTATCTTTTGGAAAATCTGTATATCTTTTAATAGATCCAACAATGCATAAGCAAAGTAAGTTGGAATCTATTTGACCTTTCCTTAAACAAATTTAATTTTGAATTTAAGCTCAGTTAAGCAGGAACTGCTTTATACTTTTGAAGCTATGTAGAATTCAAAAATAAATTAATGTTTGGGCAGGATCGCCATGTGATGAATGAATACAACTTGTTGTTTTGTGTTCAGTTTTAGAATTACTTTATTTACAAAAATGCCCTACTTATAAATAACTTATGAGACGTTCTAGACGACCTTTCTAAGAGAGACCTACTAAAGCCTTCTCAATATCTTATGATTAAATCTACAATACATTTTGTCGTACTCAGAGTTAAACTCCTCCCTTAAAGAGTTCATTCTCGTATTGTAATTTACATGTGTCATAACTCGTGTGCGGTCCAACCCATTTCTAATTACTCAACTCATATTTGTTTTCTACACAAATATAGACTGTCGCTATACTTCAATGAAAACAATGAAACAAATATGTGGGTTACACAAAGAGCTACTTGACCGTGGTCAATAATCATATTGACTTCTATGAAACTTGAATACAGTACAACAAAATACATTGTATGCATATACAGTAATAATTAATATTATGCATACACTACAGCATTAAGGGCTTTAATGTCCTATGAGGTGTCATCTGGTCTGGTCATGGAATGCATTCTGGCTCTTAACCGACTTGGCAGGCGCAACTCGCTTACCTTAGGGTGGGTTCCTGGTCACGAGGGGCATGAGGGCAACGAGAGGGCAGATTGTCTTGCTAATTGCGGGGCCCGAAGGCCCTTTATTGGCCCTGAACCATTCTGTGGTATACCTTTGGGGTATGTTAGGGAGAAGCTCGGGTCGTGGAGGGAGTCAGAATTCTCTCTCTATTGGGAAACTCTCTTGGCCAACGACAGGCTAAGAGATTGATTTCTTTTTCCAGTGCAGGATCGAGGAGACTCTTGTCCCTCGGGAGGGGTGACTTGAGAACCCTGGTGTCTTACCTGACTGGACACTGCAATCTCAGATACCACCTGCTCAAAAGGGGTCTTTCGGACACGGATGAGTGTAGGTTTTGCGAACTGGTAGCTGAGACATCAGAGCATGTTCTTTGCGAATGTCCGAGGCTATGTGAAAGGCGTGCCAAGTTTCTTGGCAATCGCTTTGTCTCCCCTTCGGACATTATGAAGATTTTGCCTAATAGGATTATTGGCTTTATAGGTAGGGTAACTTTAGGCAGCACAAAAGACCTAAGTTGGTCGCGGTGCATAGTGCCATATAATCTAATCTAATCTTCCATACAGTTTTTTTACACTTTTACTTTAAATTGTATACACACATTATATACTCCAGCCAAGGTAGATATAAACGTTTCATACGCCACGCCCCTTTCGCGCTCCATTTCATTTAAAAGTTTTAATCTTTTTGTCCTTTGTACAAATTTATTCTTTCCAATGTTTTTTTTTTTTCAAATAATGTATATGGCAATTCATTTCACTAATAACGAACGGTTCTGATTGGCTGTCTTAAGCATAAATACTATTTCACCAAACGGGAGCTATATTTGCAGCCATTAAAGTTTTAACTTTGATGGCGTCTATTTGACGCATATATGTATTTTTTAAATAACAAAAACTAATATAAAAAATTAATGTAAAATCATAAGGCAGTTATTTGACGTGGTTTGTTTTTTTTTTAAATGAACTACAAGTTTAGTAAAACATTTAATTTGTTCTACAAATGACTGACATTTATATTAAAAATAAAGAAACTGTATTACAACCCAAATATCTATATATTTTTAAAGCAGTGCGCCCCGGTAGGCTAGTTGGTAGCGTGCTGGCTTATCAGTGCGGGGGTCGTGGGTTCGATTCCCACCAGAGGCACTGGTCTGTTTTCGCTACAACGAGCCGAAGGCCATAGTAGCTAGTGCTCGGTTAGGGTAATAGCATATAATTTGTAATTATATGATTATTAATTAATAAAAAAAAAAAAAAAAAAAAAAAAAATTTTAAAGCAGAAGTTCCCGGAGTGCACTTTCGGGCAATATGCAAGCATTTTGGTCTACATGATTTTTCGTTTTTTGGGCTTTCTGGTCCTAAACGTCTTAAAATCTGTGATTTAGGGTCGGGATACCTCCCTTGTTAAAAATTTATGTACAAAAAGTTAATATATTCGTTGTAACAATCATTTTTCATGTCAATTGGATTGCTTTGTTTGCAGTCAAATGTTTTGGTAGGTCAATGGAAATATAGTTTTTTTTTTATCGAATTCTGTTGTATTTGTTTGCTGTTAGTATAAATTGTATTTTTGTTAATGAAAATGCTTAAGTTTTATATGACAAAATATTTTATTTGCTTATTATGTGCGTTTTTCTTTAGTAAAACTAAAATGTATCTTAAAATCACCCAACCAACATGTTGCATTAAAATCCTTTTACTTTAAAGGGAAAAGCAAAATCTATAGAGTAATGTTAATGGTTTTGGTTTTCAATATTTTTGTTGCATTCTTTCTTTTTATCTTAAGTTTTATTGTAAGATTTTTAAGCAAATAATAGTGAGACGTATATAGTGTTGAAAGATGCATGTGTTTACACATTGCACAAAAATACGTGTACATTACTCGAATAGAATTTGCTTCAGTTTTTTTCGTTTTATTTTCTTTTATTTGCTGTTTTTTATATGGCTGAAAATCTTTAACCAAAGAGTATATACAAATAGAGATACTACACTTGCCACGCCTCTCAGCAACAAAGTACTGAACTCGGGCAAGAAAATGAAAACATTTTTTACACTAAAAAATACTTGCAACATGTTGATAAAAACTTGTTGCTTAAAACACTCACTTTTATTTTGCTTATATTTTATTACTTTCTACTTTGTATATTTTAATGTTATCTTGCTTATTTGATCGTTAATATTTGAAATATATATATATATTTATGCTATGTGCTTTCATTTGCTCGGTGGGAGTTTACGAACAAATAAAAAGAGGGCAGATTGAGAGAGATTGATTTGGATAGAAACCCAAGGCTTAACTTAAAGAAGAAATAAAATGTTAAAGAATAACAAATTCATTGTCAAAAAAAAACTATACAGTAAATCGCTACATGTTGTACATAGCAAAAACATCACACTGAAATATCACACCTACTGCATATAAAATATAATTGAGCTTCGAAATGATATTTTTCATAAGAACAAATAGTGCTGATTTATGTTACAAATATTAAGTTTGCAATAGAATTAATGAAATGTAAAGTTATTAGTAATATATACATAAAGTCTATTTAGGTGTTATTATTATTTCCGATATAGAATGACAAGAATTTTTTTTAAATAAACTTAAAATAATGAATATTATTCAAGTTCGATGATATACTGTATATTTCTTTATTAGGATATTGTACTAATAAAGAAAGAAAGTACGGTCTTGTTTACTCCCCGTTTACATCTTGTTTTTAAACAAAACAAAATAAAACAAGTGTGCAAATAAAAAGGAGAAAAAAGCTAAAAGCGTGTATTTTATATCTACCAAAGGTAGAAGAAGATTTCAATTTATTTTTGATCAATGGTTAAATCTTTAACTTCGCGCTCATATATTAGTTCTCATTTAGTGAGAAAACTAGCTTATATGAATGTTTGAGGTTTTGCATCTGATTGTCACGTCTTTCAAAACGTCTTTTGATGATAGGAACCTAGAAAATTCCCAAAATAGATCTTTCAACACATTTCTGAAAGTGGTCAATTAATAAATTTGGAAACAAAAAACTCTATAGACTACACTGTTCAATAAAATCAAATTGTTTCCAAAATTACAAGGTCTGACCTATAAATTTTGTTAGAAGAGACAAAAAAAAAAAAAAAAGACACGTGTATCGGCGTTTTCAAAGTTTACATCTGGGTTTCATTTTAGGGGAGGTAAAGTTTCCCCCAAATGCAAAATTTTGTATTGTCAATAGGCATAGAAAATCGAGTAAAGCTTACGTTTAAAGTATATGGTGTGTTCAACAAATGTTATGTACAATGTTACGGAGAACATTTTTGTAGAATATGTTAACCCTCTAACTCCTCAAGGAGTTGTCCTTCTTTTAAAAAAAGACCAAAAAACACCATTAAAACAGGGATTTAAGGAGTTAAAATGTTAAAATTTTACTATAAGTCCCAGAATACACAAAAATCAAACTTTTTTGGTAGAGTATGTTAACCCTCTAACTCCTCAAGGTAAGGGTCTTTTTTGTCCTTCTTTAAAAAAGAGCAAAAAAACACCTAAAATGTTCCGCAAAAATATTCGAAGCGAAATTTTACTATAAGTCCCTGAATACACTAAAATCAAACATTTTTATAGAATATGTTAACCCTCTAACTCCTCAAGGTAAGGAACTTTTTTGTCCTCCTTTTAAAAAAGAGCAAAAAACACCATTAAAACAGGGATTTAAGGGATTAAAATGCTCCGCAAAAATATTCTTTTTTTAAAAGAAGGACAAGAAAGACGCGTATCTTGAGGAGTTAGAGAGTTAACATATTCTTCAAAAATATTTGATTTTGGTGTATTCAGGGACTTATAGTTAAATTTTAACTTTTTAACCCCTTAAATCCCTGTTTTATGGGTGTTTTTTGCTCTTTTTTAAAAGAAGGACAAAAAAGATCCTTACCTTGAGAAGTTAGATGTTCTCCGAAACATTTTACATAAATTTGCTGGGCCGACCCCTTGTAGTTTTTTTTGTGTTGTAACAAATAAATTTTTGTTAGGACAATATCCTAATAAAGAAATATAGAGTATGGCCTCGAACTTGAATAATTTTCATTTTTATTGCACAATTAAAGGTCAAAAAAACTTAAAATATTTAAACTTTGATTAGTAGATATTAAGATTTTCTAAAAAAATGCTACTTTGGTTGGTACCTTCCATGTAAGAGACATATGATTGACTCGAATTTTTAAATGTCGTTGTATCATTCCTGAAGAACAGTTCGTTTATTTTAAACTAATAAAAGCTGCAATTTTGTTGATTATTATGTTTTCTTATCTTATATGATCGACTATATTAGTTTCCGCATTATACAATTTTTGTATTAAATTCGTAGACCACTAGTTTCACAATAATTGTTGTTGCTACCGAATTTTGTAGTAGTTGTTGGGACGAAATTCCTGTTGTGTTGAAACATTCGATTGTCTGCAATTACGGTTGCTACTATCGAGTCTGTTTTTTGGCTGTACTTCCAAACACAATAAGTATAAGCACAGCTAAGAGTACATAGTACTTGGTCGTTTGTCATTGCTGCAGTAACTAGCAGTTAAATTTGCAAAAATAACAATTTTATCCTTCTAAGTTTTACAAAAAATCTTTGTATTTTATTTATTTGTAGTACATATTTAATTTTTTGTCATTTTTTTTATTTTTTTTTTTTTTGTTTTATAGTCTATCTATTGTATTTTGTCGGCGTTTTTTTGGCAACATATTATTGTTGCTAGTATTGTTGCAAGTGACATTTGATATGTCTTAAAACATTTTCGAGTACACATCGAAGGTTGTCCTTGTAAATAAAAAATCCTAATAAATTTTGTATCACGGAGAAGTGAGAGAATCATCTACATAATATTAATGAATTTATGCATTAGATCTATCCCAGTAAAAAAAAAATCGTGTTTTTAGAAGCAGGATATAACAAATGCGCTGATTACTATTACTTAATACTGAGAAGCAGCAAAATAAACGAATAATTTTCGTATAAAAATAAATAAACAAAAATGTTGAGCTCACTGTATTACCTAACCAAGATGCAGATTGTAAGCAGGTTACCCTAATCCCTTATAAGGATGCAGGTTGTAATGAAGAAAGTTTCATATCGTGGATTATAAACGATATGTACCAATTTTCCCGAGTGATTGGTACTTTCGAGTATGACATAAAAAATAATTAGTTATTTAACTGTTTCTGAAGTGCTAGCATGTGGATTAATTAATATCTGTAGAAATTTATGTAAAATAAATTATTTATATTCATATTATTACTTTTAATCGTAATAATATAGACATGAAATATGATTTTACTGAAAGCCATGAAGTCACAGTTTATTGTAAGGGCTAAAATCCACGATTATTATGCCCAAAAGTAATGCTTCCAATTTGGAATTCGCCATAGAAAAATCATTGAATATGTAAGCAGGTTTGTAAATGATTCTTTTGCCCCAACTCCCTTACAAGCCTGCTTGCATGTAAGCAGGGGCAGTATCCTCTAAGTGCGTTTTGAACCCAAAGATGACCCATTTTTCACACCGATTATGACATATGTGGCCATTGTGTGGTGGCCTTCGATCCTGAAGAAATGTTATGCCGGGCGACTGCAGAAGGTACAGCCTCTATGTTGTTTGATTATTAGAAGTGCGGTTCTTGAAGCCCGGCGTACCCAACATCAGAGGGTCCTTGATAATCTGCCAGGCTCCCATGTTTCGGACGTCTTTCCGGTATCGATGAGAGGTGCTGGCTACGGGACGTTTAACCGTTGCTGGAGTGGTTTCTGGGTACTGATTTGGGGAATTTAATGGGATACTTGCAGGATACTGAATTCTTCTAGGACGGAGCGTTTTTGTGCCTAAATGGAAGAGCGCACAACATGCTGATCGAATGGATGATCATGAAGGGTGGGAAATCACCATTTGTCTTGTCAACCTAACCTAACTATATAAGTAACACTGATATTTAATATAATTATTTTTTAAAGAGAAAAGGAAATTGTACATAGAGGATTTATTTACTACTTATACACTCAAAATAGTTTGTAGTTTAAATTATCAGAAAATGTAGTAAAACATGAATGATAAATCACTTAAAATCTGGTCTACTTACTTTTCATTTACTGTTATTTTTTTTTTTTAATATTGTTTAAGTAACTAACAAATCCATGAGAAGAAATCAATAGTAAGTTAAAAAAAAATGTTAAAATTGTAATTACACATCAGTATTTAAGTTTTTTGTTTGATTTTTTCTCTACAACACACTAGATGTCTAAAATTTTCCAATTTCTTGTAATTTGACATAATTTTGTATATGAACAAACTATTTTAATAAAAAAGCAGACACGAATTTTTTGAATATTTAAAAAAAAAATTATTTATTGTAACGGAAACAAATAAACAACAATATTTTGCTGTGTCATGTGTAGATACAAGAGGGTGAGGTGTTGAGGTTTTGTAAAAGATTAAAACTAAAAAGCCACAATATAAACAACCGTGGGTAGTTGCGGATAATTTTTATTATGTTTGACAATGATAATGTCAATTTGTTTTGAGGAAAAAAAAAAGATAGGAAAATGGAGATGTAAGAACTTCCTTTTTGGATTTGATTTTGCTGAAGGTCGGTCAAGTGGCTCCTAAGGAAAAAAATAAAACAAATTAAGGCAACAACAACAGCAGCAAAATAACTTTCAAGGCAATTTTATTTGAGTTAAAGCAAGTTTGGTGTATGTATATACATATACACTAAGCCTTATAACAAAAAAAAAATAAACAAAATTTTAAACCAGCAGTAAAAATAAATAACCAAAATCCACTGTCGTCGAGCTGCTAGTCAACACCACCTCTGACCAGACCCATCGTGGGAGCAGCGGATATAGCACTACCAATCTTGGGGTGCCAAGGTTTGTTGAGGTTAAGGACTTAAGACAGGGATACTAGGACGACATATTACGAACGGGACGGCTTCTGGAGGGAAGAAAAATAAAGGAAATTATAGTTAATTATTAAATTTTTATAAGGGTAAACATTTAGATGAATCCACTTAGCTGTTGATTAAACGAAGTCCCTTTTTACGTTATTATTAATAAAGGGTGCGCGGAACTATAGGGGTGAGCTCAGGCCTGTAGGGATCCAAGTAACTTTAGGGATATATTGCCCACGTACGGTGGATTAGGTAGATGGTGACCCTGTAATTAGCAGAAAAAAAATTTAATTATTTATCGTAAAATTTATAATTTCTCTTTAATGAGAAATTCCTGAAGGAAGGTTATAAGACTTACGTGATTCACCCACATTTGTACGGAAAACTGACGGACCAACCTTAACAACCTGCAAATACATAGTGATTAGCTGCACCAGCCTGCATTGGCGTTTTATTTATTGGCGAAGCCACTGAAAACCCGCTTACCCGAAAAGCGTTTATAAAAAATCTAAATATTTAGAAATTTCCTTGATGTTTCTATAAAAAAAAATCTGTAATAAGAAAAAAAAATGAATTTTTAAAGTAATGTTGTTTGGTAAACCGGAATATATACATATATGTTAATTTGTTAATTTTTTTTCATATTAAATGAATTATTTTTAAAGGAACTTTAACTTTTTCACTTTGCCTTTTTAATATTGAAATTGGTATTTATAATTTTTTTTTGTATTTCAAAGCTAAATTTGTTTTTTTTTTAAATAAAACCCAAAATTTTTTATAATGTTTAAATGAAAATTTTTAAAGTTTTATCATTTATGAAAATGAAGTGCTAAGCAAAAAAGGCAGTGGTAGTAGGGAAGGGTAAGTAGCCTGCGGAGTGATTATGTCTGGGACATCCAAGGAACGGCCAAGGATGTCAAGGTGAAATTCGTATGGATTTCAAGTGGGAGGGAAACCAGCTTGGCCTAACATCTGCCAAGCCAACTAAAAATATGTTTGAGTGTGCAAAAGGAAGAGTGTGGTGACGTTTAAGTGCAGTTTTTTTTTGTTTGCTTCCGGTCCATTACCCTTTAATTTGTTTATTTTTAGACTGGCATGATTTTGTTATTTTTTTGTAGCTGTCAGGTAACGCCAGAGGTTTGCAAGAACCACCCCCAAAACCGGCGAGCTCTAGCCGAGCTAAAACGCGGGCATGCCAGCACCGCAAACGATCTGGCCACACAAACCATAGCATTTTAACCCCCAGCTGACACTACAGAATGGCGCCCATAACGTGGAGCACGAAGCAAGCTTCAGATTTCAGTAAATTTTTTTTATTTTTTTTCAAATTTTAGTTCTTTTACAGATTTAGTGTTTTTTTTTTTTCTTACAAATGTAAGTCCCGCTAGGGGATCAGAGAGTCCTTAGCGCGTTGCGACATTTAGGGGAAAAGGACAACACTTTTTCTTTCAAAGATCATTTTCCCTGTGTTTTTCTTGGCCACGGACGGAGTCTTAGTCGTACACGTAATTACGGGTAAATGCTTTCGTTCGTGCAAAGGAAGACATGAAAATGTTTCGTTTATTAGTTTCAGTTGATTTTTTTTTATTTTTATAAATCTTGGATTTACGACATTCCCGGTCACGTAAGTCCCGGTTTTTGGTGTTTAGTAGCCTGAATCGCGTTGCTACATGATTTTGGGATTGTAATGGTCTAAATTTTTACTATTTTTTTTTTCTCTACTTTTTTATATTGACTTGAGACATAAAGAATTTGTAGTTATCAACTAATAATTCATTTTTATCTGCTGCAAGTCATATAAAAAGGTGAGATCAATTCTAATTTTTTATTTTTTTTTATTTTAACAAAATAGCCCAAAGATAGTTGCTAAAGTTTTATTAAGTATAAATACTTACAATTTTAATATTTGAGATTTTTCTCGATTGTTAAACAGACTGCATAATAGAGTAGTCGCGAGTCCATGGATTTACTGGCAAAATGCCAGACTCCTTAGTTGCAGCGCTATTTATTTTGTTGTTTTCAAATACAACTATTTCCATATTTCATCTTTTAAATTTTTGAACATTATACACACGAACTTCTGAAAAACAGATTAAAAATTTTATAATTATTATATGTACACTCAAAATATTTTAAAATACATACCTTTTACTCCGCAAGCTCTTATTTTTCCCGAACTGCTACCACGTATGAATATTATATATTCCGTTTTTTTATTAATATTTTTGGTTTTTCCAAAACCGAGCAAAATTATATACATTTTGTTTGGCTTTTATACATTTCCGAATTTTATATATATTTTATTAAGGCGTTTGTTTTATTAAAAATTTTTTTCTTATTATTTTATAATTTTTATTCGTTTTTTTTGCCATAGAGCGGAATTGTGATCATTTTCCTCTAGGGCGAAAATAGGTTTTGGTTCTTGCGCTTTTTACCTGAAATTGGGTGAGAAGAATTATTATTAGTATTATATTTTTATTATTTTTTTTTATATTTACACAAATTTACCTTTTTGAGGGACACAAATTTGTTTCTTTCATTATTTATTCAATTTATTTTTTTCTTCGATTTAAAATTTGAAGAGGTCGTAAATATGGAACCACCGGCAACTACAAATGGTAGTTCGAATACTTTAACTACAGGCACTCTACCAGTGGATTCTTCTGCAACTTCGGCAGCTAACGTTGTGACAACACAGTCGTCGAGGTCAGATGATTCACGCCATGATTTGTCCTTTAGCCCAGATGATCTTAATGATACGGTTATTTCGCCTGAATATAATAGCATTACGGCCCAAAATATTCGCCGTGAGTTTCGTGAGGGGTCAGCTAATGCTCAGGTGGGAGCCAATGCAACGAATCCTACCAACATTTTGCAAATGGTGAGCGCAACGATTGGGTTGTCTCAGGCACAGCTAATGCGAGATGTTGACCAAAAGATTCAGCAAGCTATAGAGGAAATTAAACAAGCCTTAAATATTCAATCCACAGGGCAAATACCTTTAAGAAGTCCGGCCTCAGTAGAAAATCATACTAACAACCCAAATCAACAAAATTTTACCGATATTAATCAAATGCCTGCGACAATGCAGTCGCATGTTTTTCAACCGCCTGTGTATTCCCAAGCTCCGTTGTTATCTCAAGGGCAAGCGTGTATGCAGACGCCTAGTTATGGTCAACCAGCAGCTGTGCAAGTGTCAACCGGGCTGCAGCAACTTCCAACTTTAACTCCAGCATCACGTTTTGTAGTTCCGGTTACAGCTGCAGCCACACAATCTTTGCATTTAAGCCCTGATCAGCGACCTTTGCAACAGCCATTAATACAGTTTGAGCAGCAACCCGTGCAACAACAACATCAACAACAGGTATATGAGCAAAATTCGTTATCACAAAATCAACAGCCAGTACAACAACAGCCTAACCAACTGAATAATCTAGGTCCCATATTCCAAAATCAACAAATTCCAAATCAAACCCAACTGCAACAGCAGCAAACTTTTTATAATTTTCAGCAACAACCAATTATTTCACAGCCTGAAAGTTCGCGTCAGCGACAAGAGGTGTGGACAGCACCCAGTTTTCAGCCACAACAAACACAAAATTTTTCAACGGGAGTGTCCAGACAAAGTTATGAACCGTTGAGCCGAAAATTAGAAAAATGGAATCTTCGATTTGATGGAACCAACAGAACTATGAACGTCCAAGAATTTATTTTTCGAGTTGGGGTGCTAAAACAGGACTACAGTTGTACTGACGAAGAAGTACTTCGTGATTTTCATATTTTATTAGAAGGACCAGCACGTGATTGGTACTGGGATCACCGAAAACTGGTACGTGTCCAAACCTGGAGTGATTTGGAAAAAGCGCTCCTAACAAAATATCGAAGATTTGAAAAAGAGTACCAGGTACAAATGCAAATTTTAAACCGCCGTCAACTGCCGCAGGAGTCGTTTGAAGAATTTTACAACGCTGTCATGAAGTTGCGAAACCAACAAGATTCTCCATATGAAGAGGGGCAGCTCGTAGAAATTATGAGAGGCAACTTGAAACCGTCGTTGGCCCAGATTATGTTTTCTGTGCAGGTGCGGACTTTATTAGATTTTTGCCGTGAAGTGAAGCGTGCTGAAAATTTGCTGGTAAATCAGCGACAGTTGTACCAGCAACGTCCAAATACAAATCATCGAGTGAGTGAACTGGCGTATGAAGAAGTAGAAGCAGCACTACTGGTAGATTTTGAGGTTAATGGTATTCGGTCTACAAGTCATTATACTTGCTGGAACTGCAAGGTAGTTGGCCATAGTTTCATCGATTGTCCTGAACCTTTGACTAGGCAATTTTGTTTCAGGTGTGGTAGGGATGGTGTGGTTGCACCAAAATGCCCTAAATGTCAGGGAAACAGGTTGCGGAGCCCGTCTCGAACTGGGGAGATGAGGTCGACCGAAGTTTAGACCCAGTTACAAGTCAACAAATGGGAACTAGAAGTAAAAGCATTTCTATTTTAAAAAATACAAATAGAATGATTTCAAATTTAGATTTAGAACCAAAGCTCAAAGAGCTTAAACCACTTCATTTACGAATTAAAGAATATAACGAGGCGAAATTAAGAATTTTCGGTAAAGTGTCGAGAAAAATTGAAAAGGCCAGGGAACGGTACCGGTTGAGGAAAAAAATTAGGCATTCAATAGCTGAGACGGTTTTGTTTGAAGGGTCCGATAATCGGTTATACACCCGAGTAAATATTAACGGGGTTGAAATTGAGGGTCTACTAGACAGTGGTGCCGACGTGACCATACTGGGCAAAAACTGTCTAGATTTTGTGAAAAAGGCCAGTCTAAACGTGTTTAATTTTTATTCGAGCATTAGTACCGCAGATGATACCGTGCATCACCTGATCGGTCGCGTTCGCGCTGATATTACGTTTAATAGAGCGACGCATAATATCACGTTCTATCTAGTGCCTACTCTGAAACGCGAGTTGTATTTGGGTTACGATTTCATGAAGCTTTTTAAATTAATTGCCTCCGTAGAAAGTGTAACCACTAATAGTATTAGTCTTTGTGAGGAGACAGATAAAGCCGACGATATCAAAACTCACACTCTTTCATCACAACAAAAACACCAGTTAGACCAGGTGGTTTCAAAATTTCCGTGCTACACTAAGTTAGGTCTAGGTAAAACCGGTTTAGAAATGCACACAATTGATACTCGTGACGCAACTCCGGTGAAAGATCGTCATTATCCCGTCTCACCAGCTGTACAAAAGTTAATGTTCGCAGAGCTTGATAGGATGCTTGACCTAGGTGTTATTGAGCTTAGCGAAAGTCCTTGGAGTCACCCGGTGACTTTAGTCCGAAAGGGCGAAAAAAATCGACTGTGTCTAGACGCTCGAAAGCTCAATGCGCTGACGGTCAAGGACGCCTACCCTCTGCCGCACATTGAAGGTTTGCTCAGTCGGTTAGGGGATACATTTTTCATTTCTAGTGTTGATCTAAAAGATGCATTCTGGCAGATACCATTGGATCAGTCTAGTCGGGAGAAAACTGCATTCACGGTGCCAGGAAGACCTCTTTATCAGTATACGGTCATGCCTTTTGGGCTGTGCAATGCTGCTCAAAGGTTATGCCGGTTAATGGATAAAGTGGTTCCCGCAGCACTTCGTGATCGAGTTTTTGTCTATCTAGACGATCTTTTGATAGTCTCGCCAGATTTTAGCACGCATTTGCAGTTGTTAGATCGAGTGTCTGATTGTTTGACGAAAGCGGGTTTAACCATTAACGTAGCTAAATCCAAATTTTGTTTTAAAGAGTTACGATATCTCGGCTATATAGTTGGCGGGGGCAAATTAAAAGCTGACCCGGCTAAAGTGGAAACGATCACTCGTTTTTCATATCCGAAAACCGCTAAACAAGTTCGGAGTTTCATGGGGGCAACTGGCTGGTATAGAAGGTTTATACCCGATTATGCCACCATTGCAGCACCGATTTTTGAAACTCTGAAGAAGGCCAAAACGTTTATGTTTTCGGATGAAGCTAAAGCCGCTTTTGATCGTCTCAAAAACGCTCTCGTTACTAGTCCAGTTCTTAATCATCCTGACTTCTCCAGACATTTTTATGTTCAGTGTGACGCGTCCGATATTGGCATTGGGGCAGTGCTTTTTCAGAAAGATGATTCTGATGGCGAACACCCAATAGCCTATTTTTCGCACAAATTAACATCGGCGCAGAAAAATTACTCTGTCACTGAACGAGAATGTCTGGCGGTGGTCATGGCGATTAAGAAGTTTAGGCCCTATATAGAACTGATGCCGTTTTCCGTAATAACAGACCACAGCAGTCTAAAGTGGCTGATGTCTCATAAAGACCTCAGCGGTCGTTTGGCCAGATGGAGTCTCCATTTACAGGCGTATAATTTTACCGTTGAACATAGGCAGGGTAAACAGAATGTTGTTCCCGATACCCTATCGCGCTACGAAATGGAAGAAATCACCGCGGACGTTTGCAAATTAATTGATTTAAATTCAGAGGCTTTTAAGTCGGAAAATTATAAGGAACTTATTGCCACGATTGAAGGAAACTCCGAGCAGTTACCTGATCTCAAGGTTGTCGACGGTTTTGTATACAAAAGGGTGATTCCGTACGATGGAATAACCGTAAACGAAGATTTTTCGTGGAAACTGTGGGTACCTCTTGATTTAACGCAAGGTATCATAGAGGCAGCTCATAACCCGCCTCAGGTTTCACACGGGGGTTTTTCTAAAACGTTACGTAGAGTGCGTGAATATTTTATTGGCCAAACCAAAATTCACAAATTCGAAATTTTATAGAAAACTGTCAAGTCTGTAAAGAGACAAAACCCGCGAATACAACGCTACGCCCGCCTATGGGAGCCGAAACGCAAGTTGAACGTCCGTTTCAGCGTATTTTTATTGATTTTTTGGGTCCGTACCCGCGCTCAAAAACCGGTAATTGTTTCATTTTCATCGTTTTGGATAATTTAACCAAATTTGTACTATTAAAGGCGATGCCTAAGGCCAATAGTAAAAATGTCGTAAAATTTTTAATTTCTGAAGTCTGTCATAAGTTTGGCACACCCGAATCTATTGTGTCTGACAACGGCAAACAATTCGTAAGTAAAGATTTTGAAGATTTTGTTTAAAAATTTCGGGATAAATCACGTTAAAACCGCTACGCACTCGCCACAGGCGAATGCGTCAGAACGGGTTAACCAATCGATTTTGTCCGCTGTACGATCATATTTGGAAGACGATCATACCGAATGGGATAAATATTTATCGGAAATTGAATGTTCACTAAGATCGTCAGTGCACAGCTCGATTGGTGTTACGCCATATTTCGCGTTATTCGGAATGAATATGGTAGGCCATGCTAGTTTTTACAAAATTGCTCGGAAACTTAGCAATTTAGAAGACTCGGAACTGAATGTTATTCCGAAGTCTGTGAAATTAGATCTTATACGGCAAAAAAATCCGGGAAAATCTGCACAAAGCGTACGTGCGTAACGAAAAGACTTATAATACTCGGTGCCGAAAAGTGAAATTTGTTCCGGGTCAAGAAGTCTATCGCCGAAATTTTCAGCAAAGCGATTTTAAAAACGCCTTTAACGCAAAACTGGCTAGGAAATTTTTAAAATGCCGTATAGTCCGACCGATCGGCAACAGCCTTTACGAGGTGGAAGATTTGCAGGGCAAATCGTTAGGTATTTTTCATGGAAAAGACCTAAAACAATAGGCTATAACGTTGAACCCGATTTTATTTTTTTTTTCCTGTTGATTTAATTTTTTTTTGTTTTGGAAATTAAAATAAACGTCGCGTCAACAATTTTTTTTATCCAACCCGAAATTCTATATTTTTATTTTTAAATCAAAAAGTTAGTAAATTAATAGTTTTTTTGTAATTTAATTAAATACAATAATCTACGCGTAAATAATCTAAATTCATATAATTTTTATTTTTATTAATTTTCCACTTAAGTTTTTTTATATCGAGACCAAGAAAGGAATTCGCTTCCTTTTCTCCTAATCCTACCAGCCAGTGAATTCATAAGTCTTAGGTAATGAGTAATTCAGTGTTTTGTTCAACTAATAAGCCAACGTTTCTAAGCAAGTTACATTTTGTAACTGTCACTGTAACATGTGCAACTCCGTACAAATCGCCGTTGCCGACAACTAACATCCTGGGGAACTATGCCATTAAGGACTGGGAGTCGTTAGTCACTGCTACAGTAACGTATTTCTGAGCCCGTAATTACAGCGAGTTGAAACAAAAGTAAAAAATTAAACAACCAATGTCTTCTGCAAAAGCATATGGTTGGCTCATTACGTTGACATGAATTTCGCTGACTGGTGTGTCAAGAGAATTAAGTTTTGAATTTCCGATCGGGGCCGAGATTTTTTTTGTAGAACCTTAATAAAAAAAAAAAAATTTTTCTTAAATTTGGTAATTGCAATGGATGTAGCAATTGTCCAAATTATTTTTTTTTGGTCAATTTGTAAAATATTCCACTTAAATTCTAATATAAACTATTTTTTTTTGTTAAATACTCTACTTGTATACATATCTTAGATTTAAAACTTACCGAAAGTTTTCCATTTGTTGATATTTTGTTGTTGGTGTTCCTTGAAGGTCATGGTTGATTTTATATGGCAAACCTAGGGGAAATCGATAAAATTAGTTAGGTTTTTTTTGAGTTTTAGAAGCTATGTAGTATAATATAGGTTCTGGTTATTAATTATTTAAGAGATGAATTTAAATGATTTAAATTTTAAGTTTGAAATTTTTCAAGTATTTGTAGTCTAAGTTTTCTTTTGAATTCATATTGGTAAATCTGTTGAGATTTTATAATAAATTTTCTCAGGGACAAATGAAATTAAATACCCATTAATGTAGGGAGAAACTCGGGGAAGATTTGTTAAAAGTCTTAATATAATTAAGCTTTTTAATTAGGTTTAGGATTTGAATTAATTATTTTTGGTAATTCCTGCAATTGTATTTCTCATGCAACTTGAGGTTTCCTTTTTATATAAATACATTGGATTAAAGTTGGTCTAACTTTATATAATGGTGTCTAATGGTACCAAATAAAATTTAACTGAATCTAATCAGATCAGTACAAACTCGGGTAGATTTGTGTTCATTGTTGTGAGATTTATCGAATTAAATCTAATCAAATGTTATAGGACCATTTCTCAATCAAAAGCTCGAAAAGGAAATAATAATATGGAAAGAAACCATTAAATTTAAAAACTTTTTATTTACCATCGTTCCTACAAATTGAATTTTCAAATATAATCTATGGTTTTAAATGCTACAAACACACAAATTTGTAAAACAATATTTGCATTTTTTTTATGCAATATATTTTTTTTTTTTTACAATAATGCTAAATTAAATAGAAAAACAACTTCTACAAAAAAAAAAAATGCAAATTAAACAGTTCTTTGAATAAGTTTCAAAAAAATTTCCACAATAGTTTCTGTATTTATAGTCTTAAAACTAAAACAGAAGATGGAAAAGGAAAAAACGTTTTAAAAAGTTTTCTTTGATGAAAAAATATATATTTTTGAAAATAATTTCTTCAACATTGGTATTTTTATACAAAGATATTTTTGATTTTCAATGAGAGGGATATTTGAATTTGAAATATGTTTTTTTTTAAGTGGAATATTTTCTATTAAGTTATAGAAGCACGTTAAATTCCTTTGAAATTTATTTTTGATACAAACAAAGCAATAGAACGTTTTCTACGGACTGCTTTAACCCTTAAATGCTCAACAGCTTCGATTTGAATAAAATTGTGTTTTTATGATATGAAATGCCAATTAAAAAACAACTGCGTACCAAGATTTTTCAAATAATTTTTTTTTTTTTTACGCTTTTTATAAGCAAAAATCCAAAATTTTCAAAATTTTAAATTGCCCGTTACACAAAAACGGAGTGACTTAGGAACAAAAAAGATATATCATTCAAAAGCTTATATTTGCCTCTTAACACTAATGCCTTTTATTTAAACTATCTAAATTACATGTGCCCGTTTTTCGTGCAATTCTTGAGTTTTTAATTCTTGAGTTTTTAATTAATTTTGAAGTTTTTAATTTTTTTGACTTTGATGGTTAATAAAAGGTACGATTCTAAATATTTATTTATAAATGTATTTTATTAAAGAGCGCTTGAGAGTTCTTAACACACTAGTGAAGTCTTCATTTTGATTAAGCTTAAAATAAAGTCGTAGGAAATTTTTGAATGGTTGTATCTTTAAAGATACTGTGCGCATTTAAGTGTTAAATACATATTGTATGTACATAGAACACGAAAATAAATGCATTAACTTCCGAGCCCTAGTTATTGAATAGATTGTTTTTTTTTCACTCTAGGAGTTATGATGATTTTTGTTTTTTTTTAGTCCACTTTTTGTTAGGTACTTACCTGTTTCCGACCGATAATTATGTTGATGGAAAGCCGGCAGTGTTGAATTTGAGTAGCCGGTGGTCATTATTTGAAACCTTCCACATCATATCCCTGCAGGAAAACAGCTTGCGGGAAGTTGGCTGAAAATTGCTGTTGTTTTAAAAAGTTGTATGTTTGGAAAGGGCGGTGCATTTACGGGTGCTTCGTTTTTGCCTGGATGGCTTCCGGAAGATCTGAAAAGTAGGATTATTTGGATTAAATTGGATCAATTAATTATTACAATACTTACCTTTGCTTACACCTTTTGTATTTTCGCTGGATGTTAGCGGCAGCGGAAGTGGCTTAGCTCGCCATTGCTATTCAGCCATATGCGGTTCATTCAGAACATCACATGGCCTAAAACCAATTAGATGATGTGTGCTGGAAAGAGATATTTGATTAATGTTTTTATACTTACCATGGTTTCGTAGTTTTCCTCGTCGATTGTCTTCTGAGCGCTTGGGTTTCCACAGCGTTGGATCAAGGATAATTGATGTTTTAAATCCACGGGATATTTTTATTTTTTTTTACGTTAAACTTTTACACACTCTTTTTTTTTCATTGATTACCTTCCGTATGAATGAGAACAGATGTTTTACAATTTGGTGCTGCCAGACTCGCAAATTTTGGTAGTTTTTGGGAAAGGCCGTATTTACACTGCGGTAATATTTAGAGCTGCCAGATCGTTTTTCCTTTGACGGGGATAACCCTGGAAAGGCAAGTTGGGGCCAAATCGACCCAATACATGGAAGTAAGGGCGAATAGTTTCCCTCTCATCCTGGATCCAGTGAAGGATCACAGGATGATTGGGTTTGTCATGTGTAGATACAAGAGGGTGAGGTGTTGAGGTTTTGTAAAAGATTAAAACTAAAAAGCCACAATATAAACAACCGTGGGTAGTTGCGGATAATTTTTATTATGTTTGACAATGATAATGTCAATTTGTTTTGAGGAAAAAAAAAAGATAGGAAAATGGAGATGTAAGAACTTCCTTTTTGGATTTGATTTTGCTGAAGGTCGGTCAAGTGGCTCCTAAGGAAAAAAATAAAACAAATTAAGGCAACAACAACAGCAGCAAAATAACTTTCAAGGCAATTTTATTGAGTTAAAGCAAGTTTGGTGTATGTATATACATATACACTAAGCCTTATAACAAAAAAAAAATAAACAAAATTTTAAACCAGCAGTAAAAATAAATAACCAAAATCCACTGTCGTCGAGCTGCTAGTCAACACCACCTCTGACCAGACCCATCGTGGGAGCAGCGGATATAGCACTACCAATCTTGGGGTGCCAAGGTTTGTTGAGGTTAAGGACTTAAGACAGGGATACTAGGACGACATATTACGAACGGGACGGCTTCTGGAGGGAAGAAAAATAAAGGAAATTATAGTTAATTATTAAATTTTTATAAGGGTAAACATTTAGATGAATCCACTTAGCTGTTGATTAAACGAAGTCCCTTTTTACGTTATTATTAATAAAGGGTGCGCGGAACTATAGGGGTGAGCTCAGGCCTGTAGGGATCCAAGTAACTTTAGGGATATATTGCCCACGTACGGTGGATTAGGTAGATGGTGACCCTGTAATTAGCAGAAAAAAAATTTAATTATTTATCGTAAAATTTATAATTTCTCTTTAATGAGAAATTCCTGAAGGAAGGTTATAAGACTTACGTGATTCACCCACATTTGTACGGAAAACTGACGGACCAACCTTAACAACCTGCAAATACATAGTGATTAGCTGCACCAGCCTGCATTGGCGTTTTATTTATTGGCGAAGCCACTGAAAACCCGCTTACCCGAAAAGCGTTTATAAAAAATCTAAATATTTAGAAATTTCCTTGATGTTTCTATAAAAAAAAAATCTGTAATAAGAAAAAAAAATGAATTTTTAAAGTAATGTTGTTTGGTAAACCGGAATATATACATATATGTTAATTTGTTAATTTTTTTTTCATATTAAATGAATTATTTTTAAAGGAACTTTAACTTTTTCACTTTGCCTTTTTAATATTGAAATTGGTATTTATAATTTTTTTTGTATTTCAAAGCTAAATTTGTTTTTTTTTTTTAAATAAAACCCAAAATTTTTTATAATGTTTAAATGAAAATTTTTAAAGTTTTATCATTTATGAAAATGAAGTGCTAAGCAAAAAAGGCAGTGGTAGTAGGGAAGGGTAAGTAGCCTGCGGAGTGATTATGTCTGGGACATCCAAGGAACGGCCAAGGATGTCAAGGTGAAATTCGTATGGATTTCAAGTGGGAGGGAAACCAGCTTGGCCTAACATCTGCCAAGCCAACTAAAAATATGTTTGAGTGTGCAAAAGGAAGAGTGTGGTGACGTTTTAAGTGCAGTTTTTTTTTGTTTGCTTCCGGTCCATTACCCTTTAATTTGTTTATTTTTAGACTGGCATGATTTTGTTATTTTTTTGTAGCTGTCAGGTAACGCCAGAGGTTTGCAAGAACCACCCCCAAAACCGGCGAGCTCTAGCCGAGCTAAAACGCGGGCATGCCAGCACCGCAAACGATCTGGCCACACAAACCATAGCATTTTAACCCCCAGCTGACACTACAGCTGTTTATTTGTTTTTTGGTTATATTTGAAAATAAATTTTAAAAAATAAATATAATAAATTAAACTAAAAATCGGTAAATGGTAGTAAATTATTTTGAACAAATGTGTAAAAACGCTGAAATAAATATTTATTTAATGTTTCTTTATGCATGTTTCTTTATTTTTAACGCAACTGAAAACATTTTTTGATTAAACTGCAAACAGTAAACTAGTAATATTCTGAGTGTATACTCGCATTTGTAATTTCAACCTGGCACTTACCAATCAATTTACAACTTTCTTACCTTTGCCTTATACAAAATACCAACAAAAAGTGTAAAAGAACCAACCTACTTCCCATACTTTTAGTTTCTTACATTTATGTCTCATTTCTATTTTATAATATTATTTGAATTGCCTAAAGTTCAATAATTTTTGGGCAAAATAGATACTGCCTTAAATTAAATACTCTTATTTTATAATTGTGAATATAAATTTTGTCACGTACTTGTTTTTCATTTACATTCAGATTATTTAAGAATTTTATATTTCCCTTCCCCTTATATTTCCCTTGCCTTTGTAAGCTTTTACAGAATTTTAGCATAACATATAATAGGGTTATACAAGCTTCTTTTCTAGCGCTTCAAGGTCCAATCAATGCAACTTCCAATCTGCATTACTAAAATTTTTGTATATGTAATTTGATTGTATCTTAGTTTTGGTTCAGTTTGTGCCAAAACTATGGATTTTCTTAAAATTCAACCAAATTAAAGTCGAGACTTGAATTTTTCTCAATAAGCCTCATTGCTAGATGGAAGGCAAAAAAGTTTGATTAAAACATAGTTGGCCCGATTCTGTGTTTTTAGCTATAAACCCATTTTTAAAGAAACAGCTGCAAAAACATGTGTAAAATAAGTATTTTTGGAACTATAACGTGCCAATAAGTTAACAAAAAAATACTTAATTTTCTGAGTTATAGCAGTGAAATTTGTTGGTCAAACTTCACCTTCCAAATATCATACTCTTCGGGAACTTCTGCTGCAAATATTTGTAGTTGTTTCAGTTGTAATACAGTGTCTTTATTTTTAAGTGGAAAAAACAGACATTTGTAGAATAAATTTCTGTTTTTAATACAATTGTAGGTTATTTACAAAAAAACAAACCACATCAATTTACTGTATTATGATTTTACATACATATTTTTATTTAAAAAGATAACACACATAAATGTTTGTTTATTTTTTGCTAACATATGTTTTTAATTTTTACTACAATTGTTAGTAATTTTTTTAACAGTAAAAACAAATTTATTGAAATATTAGTCGTCCTTTCCTCAATTGAAATTTTATTTGTTTTTAACTACATCTGCAGTTGTATTTACCTACATAGTATTCTCAGTATACGTACTGGAAGCTTTACCAACTATAACTATATTTTATACTAGCTGACCAGGCAAACGTTGTTTTGCCTTCCAATTTTAATTGTAATTAACTCTTTAAATCAAGAAATTTCTTCTACGCAAATAAATAATTAAAAAAATAAATTCACATTAGTAAATCATTTTAAAATTTGTAATTTCATGGGAAGCCCAACGCCTCTTTGTCCTTCTATCGCCTTTATTTGCTGAAGTATATAAAATGAATAGCTGAAAACAACTGCCATAACAACTGCGACGTCACCTATTACCGGTGCATTAAAGCGCTGCTTATGCTCACCAGCCGCTGTCTGGTCAGCTCTTATCACAACTGTCGGCATCTGGTCTAGGGCTGTTTGAATAGACGGATGAGGCTGTTGTGTTCGTGTAACATAGCTTGAAGATTAACATAGGTTTTTTGTAAATATTAACATAGGTTTTTTGTAAATATCTTCGGAACTACATAACCGATTTAAGAGTTTGATATCTCATTTTCAGTTCGACTACTTATATTTGTAATTGATGGACTCGTACAAAATTTGAAGGCTATATAGCTAATATAGAACCCTAGATATTTAATATTAATATTAATTTTGTATATGAGTTAAATAATCACTTTGTATGGGAGCTGCCACCCCCACTGGTATGATCCCGCCCAATTTTCCCATGACTATTCATAATATAATCAACGTGCACAAATTTCTAAGACTCTGGCTATTATAGAACTGTAGATATATGATATTAAATATTTACTTTGTATGGGAGCTGACACCCCCACTGGTCCGATCACGCCCATTTTTCCCATGACTATTCACATTAACAAATAATCAACGTGCACACATTTCTAAGACTATGGCTATTATAGTACTGTAGATATATGATATTAAATATTTACTTTGTATGGAAGCTGCCACTCCCACTGGTCCGATCCCGCCCATTTTTTTCCTGATTATTCAAATCAGTAACATATGGGATACTGCAATGTTTCACAACTCTTGCTATCACAATAGTCAAGATTTATGATGTTATTCAATTTTTGTGGGAGGGGCCACGCCCACAAAATTTTTGTAGGAGGGGCCACGCCACCGAAAACCTAATTTGGACTATAACCTTTCAAATGAAACCGGTTTGGGCCAAATCGGTTGGATAGTTTTAGAGTCTATAGAGGATTATTTTTATGTTTCCGCTCATAACTTTAAAAAAAAAATTTCGGAACGATATATAGCCTATGTCCATCCTGGAGGACCAAATTAAATATTGGTAAAAAAAATTAGAAATCGTATGATTCGTTACGGGGATTACTTTCTACAAACAAACAAACAAACATACAAACATTACCTCTTTATAATATTAGTATAGAAGTATAGATTGCAACAAACACAATTTTTTTTGTCGATATTAAATAGAATACATACAATGTTAGAAAAATTGTATACGTATTTTAGGTGTATGGTTCTAAAGTCAAATCCACTTTGCGGCGATAACAAAATATGGACAGTTTCGATAAACACTTTCCAAAATGACCTGATTAACCAAGGATTTTGAAGCAGTTAGTCTAGTTAAGGTATTTTTAGTACAAATAACAGAATCGGATTTGGCTAAAAAAACCCTAATATTATATATTTGTTGCGGCAAACTTCCAAAATTGTATGTCTTCCATTTAACAAAAAGGATTATTGAGAAAAGATCAAGTCCCTTCAGATTTTGAAATAAAATCGCCGAAATGCATTTTTTTTTTTTGGCACAAACTGATAAATATGCTATCAAATCAAATAAACAAAAATTTGTTTTAAGTAGGTTAATTTTTTCCCAAAGCTTTTATCACTTACTGGTTATTATTATAATTTTCTTAAAATGCCGATATAATTATGAAACACTAGATGATTTAACATTTTCAACTACACTTAAGAAAACAACATTTTAAGTTGCATTAAGCGAAATATAATACACAGTTCTTTCGAAGGCACCTAAGCGACCGGTTCAGTAGTTTAGGAAATATTTAAAAAACAAAATTGACGTTAAAGCTTTAAAACGCAATAAATTAATTATTTTTTTCGAAAATGTATTTAAAAATTGGTTCATTTTCTAATCTTAAGGAAAAGATAAAATAACTCATATTTCTTAAAAAATTTCCCTGGATAACTTTATCCTTCCTGCATTGGGTATGCCATTAATTGGAGAAGGGGATTTAAAAAATTTGTTGAATTTACTATTTTTTCGTGCACACTGGCTCTTAAAATAAAAATTATAATGCATTTTTTTTTTAAATTACAAAAAACTCGATTTTCTTAAAGACATTTAAAAATTTCTTAAAAGTTTGTATTACAATAGAATATTGATTCAGAATTCATGTGGAGGTCATATATTACATAATTATAAATCATTACAAATTATTTGTAATTTTACAAAATATTTTTTTTTTTTACTATTTAGCGACCTTAAAATGGCATTCCATTTCGGTGAAATTTGAAACGTTGCTGTAGTCCATACACATCGATTCAGCTTTGAATAGCACAAATTGGCCTACGTCTAGTTTATTCATATGATTTTGAATCCCCTAATGAATAAAAAAAATCTTATGTATTTTTCATAATTTTACATAATCGTACAGTACATATTAAAAGGACATTTTCTTTTTAGTGATTTCTCTAGAAGGTAATACAGAGTATTGTCAGATGTTGTGTCGTTTTATCAATGTGCGTGTGTGTTGATATGCTAGTGAAAAATATAAAAAAAATTTAAATTCTGTTAACAGCCTTTAAGGCATTTAACAAAATTGAATATTATTACTTTCTTGGGGCTGATTACACATAACGGATTTTTTGTTTTAATTTCCGCTACACTGTTTTTGTTTGTTCAAGCAACATTATACATTTGCGTCATTCCATGTCAAACCAAACGATTTTTTACATCATGAATTTTGTTTTTTTTGGCAAAATTTATTTTTATTTTTAATCATTTGTAAAACGTAAAAATGTTCCGACAGTCCTTATTTAGATTGATGTATTTAAATATTTATTTTAGTGATTGATGGTTTGTTTTTATGTTCTTGTTCTTTATTTTATTTTAATATCTATGCTGCCATTTTAATTTTTTTTTAAGTTCTTAACTTTCGATTGTATCTTTTACCTAGTTCTAAAAGTACAAGTATACTATTTCAGCGTCTGTGCATACTTCTTAATAAATACTGACATTTTTTAGAACACTTTACAAAAAATACCACAAAACTTTATAATTACTTGTAAAATATATTAAAATAACTCGAAACACATAAAATCAGCCACTCGATTTAATCCACAATTTCCAATTTTAACCAAACTTGGAATATAAATCATATAACCATAACATTGCCCAAATGTAGGACAGCTAGTCCCAGAGGATTTTGAAATATCGCGGTTCAAAATATGAAATATTTTCGAAAAATTCACTAAAGTAGTCGTACATAAACGTCCAAATCTTTTTAATGGAGAAAGTTAATACTGCTATCATGCTTTGAATAAAATTAGAAAAAAAATAATTGTTTGAAGATAAAATGCATTTTTTTCAAAATCCGCGGTTCAAACCGATCTATTTAAAAAACAGTTTTTTCAAGTTCTTAAAAGAAACGTGTTAACTATAAGTTCTTCCCCTATGCCGTTGCCAAATCCCCACTCTTACGGAACCCAATGTTATGAATAAAAATGTAAAAAATATCATTAAAAACACGATAACTCGGGAATCCGCAGGAGTACCATTTTGCAACGGGTGAAAGAGGGATTGAAATACGGATTTTGAAAAAAATTAATTTTAAAATCAAAAAAATTAATTAGTTTTCTGCACCATTACAGAGACATAAATTGATCTTACAATGACTCAAGCAGCTCAAGCAGTTATAAGATATGGCCAATTAACTGCAGCTACTTTGGTAAAAATTTTATTATTTTCTCTTCATAACTAAATTTTTATAAATCTTTTTTTCTGCTACACTAAAAATCTTTTGTCAGATTTTTATTCATAACTTTTACATTCCGTAAGACTTAAATAAAGGGTTTTTGCCAATGGGAATAATATATAACTAACATATTTCCTTATGAATTAAAAAAAAAAAAAAAAAAAACAGTTGTTTGGCGGTTTGAACCGAGGCTTTTGATAAGAATGAATTTTAACTTCATGAGGTATCAATGAATCATGACGCTTTAACAGTTAAAAAGATGTATACGATTATCTGCGACTACGTAAATTTTCTATTTTTTTCAAATTTTAAAACGCAATATTATCACAAATATATCAAGTTTGATTAAATATGCAGCGGCTCATGGTAAAATATTTAAAAATTTATTTTTTATTTTTAAATATTTAAATATAAATATTAAAATAAATATTTAAATATTTTTAAATATTTTCAACAAGCAAATTAAAAATACAAATTTTTGTAGTATTTTTGGTAGAAAATTCTTAAAAAATAGAGCCCATCAGCGTCCCAATCTGAAAATATCAGTGCATATTTAGTAGAAGTGTGTGTAGACGGTGACACATTATTCTAATTTTAAGGTTGGGTTGAAAGTGGCTAAAAATACAAACGAAAGTTAAACACTAAAACAAACAGCTTTTAAAATATGACAACATAGATATATAAATATATGCAGAAAAAGCAGAGTACAAGACTATTAAAATAAGCTATCAACCATTACAAACGGACAACTAGTTTCAAACTATAACTATTTAAACATTATATATATATATATATATATATATATATATATATAAATTCCTGGGATTCCTAGTTGGAACATAGGGCCATAGGGCTTTCCATTGACTTCTATCTTCGGCTAGTCTTTTTGCTTCTCTCCATGAAGTTCTGGCTGAAAGCAGTTCATTTTCTATTTGGCGCCTCCATGTATTTGCGGGTCTTCCTCTACGTCGGCTGCCCTGGGGATGGTAATCAAGAGCTTTTCTTGTGACGTCGTCATGGCTTTTTCTAAAGGTATGACCCAGCCAGTTAAACTTTTTCAAGCGGATATCTAACATGATTTAATTTTGTTGGGTTTTTCGCCATAGATCATTGTTTGAAATTGTTGTAGGCCAAAAAACACGTAAAATTCTTCTCAAACAACGGTTAACAAAAACCTGGAGTGCATTTGAGTCTTCACTTGTTATGTTCCATGTTTCACATCCATATAGTAAAACTGATTTTACATTCGAATTAAAAAGTTTTATTTTCGTGCGAAGAGTTATACGATTGGACTTCCACACTTTAATTAGTGAGCCAAATGATTGATTTGCTTTGACAATGCGGTAAGCTATATCTTCTTTGCTACCACCGGATGTAGTTATTATACTACCGAGATAGCAAAACTTGTCTACATCTAGTAGTGGGTGATCTAAAATTTTTAGAGGCTCGGTGTTGTTGGTGTTAATACGCAATGTTTTTGTCTTAGATATGTTTACCTTAAGGCCAGCTCTGGATGCATTTTCAACAAGTATATTTAGTTTGGTTTGCATGTTATTGAAGTTATGTGACAGAAGACATATGTCGTCGGCATAATCTAAATCATCTAATCTGCCCTGCAGCCCAAAAGCTATACCACGATCACCTTTCATCGATTGTTCCATTACAATATCAAGAACGATGTTAAAAATAAGTGGGGAGAGCACGCATCCTTGCCGTACTCCTCTTTCAACTGGAAATTTATTGCTTATAAGTCCATCATGTAATACACGACAGGATGCGTTATCGTATAAACTTTTGGTTAGTTGGATCAGGTGTTCTGGAATCCCTTTACATCTTAAAGCATGCCATATGGCCGGTTGGTGTAACGTGTCAAATGCCCTTTCAAAATCTATAAAAAGCAAATATAATGCAGACCTCCACTCGACTGATTCTTCTACTATTATACGAAGACTGCTGATATGGTCTAAACAAGATTTACCTCTCCTGAAACCAGATTGTACGTTGCGAAGTTCTGGCTCAATAGTAGCAGAAATGCGTTTGTTTATTATGTGAGCAATGATCTGTTTGCCATGTTTAAAAGTGTGAGACCTCTCCAATTTTTTAGCTCGGTCAGATTACCTTTCTTTGGAATATTAATTATTAGACCTTCTTTAAGTTCATCCGGTAGATGTTTATTTATCCAGAAATGCTCTATTAGCGGTTTAAGTAACTGGGCTGTGCTTGTGCAATCTACCTTTAGCAGTTCCGGTGGTAAATAGTCGGGGCCTGGAGCTTTATGACACTTCAGAGAAGTAATTGCAGATTGGATCTCTACAAAGTCAGGTGGCTCTATGTCGATATTTTTAATACGCGCCTGATGTTCTGTTTCAGTACAGTTGCATACCATCGAGTTTGTTGTGCTATTGTCGTTAGATAGCATATTTCTGTAATGGTCTTCCCACAGTTTTACTTGCTCTTCTTTGGAGTACACCAGCTCATTCCTAGAATTCTTAAAAGGTTTGGTGTTGACATGTTTGCTGCCTGTTAGTGTTAGTGTTTTTGTTATTTTATATAAGTCTCTTGTTCTCATCGTCGCACTGGCCTTTTCAGCTTCGATGGCTAGATCGTCTGCCCACTTTCTTTTGTCACGCCTTGCACTTCGTTTGACCTGCCGGTTGGAATCGTTATATTTGTTTTAATTGGCGAGTTTTTGCGTTATCACGGGCGATTTTTAGTTGTTTCCGGCTTTCAATATGTTCCCAGGTGCAGTCCGATATCCATGGCTTTCTGATTTTCTTTACATAACCCAGATGTTTTTGGACAGTGTCTAGCAACATGGATCTAGCTTGCGACCAATATTGAACCGGATCATGACATCCTATGTTTATGAGTGCGGAACTTCTTGAACGAAGTTCGCTTATAAATGCAGTTGCAGTGGGTTGTATAGACAATTTGTCTGTGTTTAATTTTCTATTTTTATTTTGCTTATTGTTCTGTTCAACGGCTACGATCTTTAGACGTATTTGGCCTACCACCAAGTGATGATCGCTTCCAACATCAGCACCTCTCCTACTACGAACGTCAAGAAGAGACCCACGCCACGTACGGCTAATCGCAATGTAATCTATTTGATTTTCAGTGCTGTGGTCGGGGGATACCCACGTAACTTTATGTATGTTCCTATGCGGAAACAATGTGCCGCCTATCACAAGGTTATGGTTGCTGCAGAGCTCTGTGAACAGTACACCGTTTTCAGTAAGGCGGCCCATACCATGTTTACCCATCACTCTTTCTCTTCCCATATTATCGCTTCCTAGTTGAGCATTAAAGTCCCCAAGAACAATTTTGATGTCCCCGATGTGGATTTCGTCAAGAACCTTCGAAAGATAACTGTAAAAAGCATTTTTATCATCGCCGTTAGCAGCTTCAGTGGGCGCATAGCATTGGATACAAGTAATATTACGAACTCTTGTTCTAAAACGCGCCATGATTATTCGATCTCCAAATGGTTTCCACTCTATTAGTGTTTTGCGGGCATTTTTTCGACATTAAGATGCCTACGCCACTGGTTCTGGGGAATTCCGGCTGTTTGCCTGAGTAAATAAGGGACATCCAAACTTTCGGTTCTGTATTCGCCATTGTCTGGCCATCGGGTTTCGCACAAGCCTAGGATTTCTAGTTTATAGCGCAACATTTCCTTTTCAACTTGTTCCAATTTTGCAATATCTATCATAGTACGAACATTCCATAATCCAAATCGTGTTCCTTTCTTCATGCTTAGAGTCGTCGCCAGGGGAGTCCGTTGGTTTTCATTTGTACTGGTTTCATTAATCATTTTGTTTCGGATGAGTGTGAGATTAACCCTCTGCATCCAAGGCTGGTGTTGGGGCTGCCAACTTATTGCCTCCAGCCCGACAGCTTCGTTGCTCACACTAGCTAGTACCATAATGGATGTTATAATACCATTGCCCGGTGTCCACCTGCCCCTAAGGGTCGGAGGTCGTGAGTCTTCTTAGTTGGTTGCAAGAGCAAGGATTGGTTCTGGACTTTACCAAGTTAAAGACGATCAGTTCCGTTACCTTGTATGCCCAACTCTGAACACCAACATTTAAACATTGACAAATATTTAATATTTAAACAAAAATAACTCGTTTAAATAATTTACTTTTTTCCAAAAATATTTGCACTAAATATATTATGTAGGCAAAGACGACCGCAATTGTAGTCAAAAACAAGTGAAATTTCACTTGAAGAAAGGACGAATAACATTTCATTAAACTCAACTTACATTTGTTATAAGTTTTACTGTTAAAAAAAAAATACTAACAATTGTGGCAAAAATGAGCCACATATTGTACACCCAGTTCAAAAGTGACTCAACTCAAAATTTTAATTTTTTGGTTTTATATGCTTAAACTATGCACAATACACTTGTTTATCTATAAAAAAAATATTAGTGTATTTTGTTTTTGTAAACTGTTGCTAAAAAAGAGTTATGTCTTTCTTTATGTTTCAATTGGTATAAAGTTGCAAACATTTTTTTTTCGATTTCTCAAAAATTAAAAATTTTGAGTAGAGTCACTTTTGAACTAGGTGTGCAACATGTTAGTAAAAAATAAACAAACATTGATTTTTTTAAATAACATAAAACAGTCATTTGATGGTTTGTTTTTTTTTAAATGAACTACAAGGTTAGTAAAAAATTAAATTTGTTCTACAAATGACTGACATTTATATTAAAAATAAAGAAACTGTATTACAACCAAAATAACTACAACATTTTTAAAGCAGAAGTTTCCAGAGTGTGCCAAATATTTCTGCAATAAGAATACCTCGGCCAAATTTCAAAGTGAACAAATGTCGTTATGTTAAACTTCGTTCTGTTTTACATAGAATGACGCATATAAAATTATAAGAAAATATAATAAAGTTATATAAATACTAATTAAGTAAATTATACAGAGAGGTTAAATGGTGTTGAAATTTAAGTTGACTTAACTTAAAGTATAGAATTTGGATTAATGAGGTCAAATTAAGGCGTACAACCTTTTTTATATTTGCTTGGAAAAACCTATCAACTTAACACACAAAATTAGTTACTTTTAAAAAACTTTGTTCGATCTTATTAAAATTATTCAGATGGATCACAGCTTCAAAAAAAATTCCCATTTTTGAAAACAAAAAAATATGAAATAGCGTAACTTTTATTTCCGTTGATGAATTTCCATTTTTTTTTTTGCCATTTGTAATCGTGCATAATGTATAACGAAACTTCATATTAACATTGGCCTGTACATTTTACCGTACCAATCTTATTTCATATCAAATATACACCTGTACCTTTGTTTCAAAACAGATTTCTTTGAAGTTTTTTGCAATTTTTTTAATTATATAAAAAAAAAAAAATAATAGGTTTACAATGTGTGGTTTCAGATTGTGTGCATCTCAAACTACATTTATTGTATTGATAAGCCAAACAAATCGAATTGGACTGTCCAAAGTAACTTTTTCTTAAATGTTTATGAAACTGTTTCATAACAATATTGCTTAGTTGATGCATTTTGCCATCCCACCCGGATCCAGCTCAATTTTGACACAGAAGTGTGTTAGTACTCCACTAGACTAAACAAATTTTGCTATTGTTATGAAGAATGTTTCATAAATATTTATGAAAAATTTTATCATTAAATGAAAACTTCATAAATAAGGTAATGTATCATACATTTTCATCGAATGAAACTGTTTCATAAATATGACGAAACTTTTTTTTCCTGAGTGTATATAAAACTTCATTTATCACAGTAATACCCAATTTTTTTTTTCTCCAAATTTCAAATTTTTGTCTAAAAAATTAAATAAATTATATATTTAACACAAAACGCACGGATAGAGCTATTTTGAAAAAAATACAACTTTACAAACTTTTTTTTTAATGTAGGAAAACATAAGTTTCAAGATAATTTTACAAAGTCCTAGTAAAATATTTATAAATTTTCGTAAAAAATATATTATATATATTATTAATTATGTAAATTTGAATAAAAATACTACTTTTGTAATTAATAATTAACCCCTTAAACGCCACCAACAAACATGTTCGATGCAATAATCAAGAATCCAAGGAAGAGATTGCTACCCTTATCTTGGATAAGCTCCTCCTACTGACTGAGATATGGCCATCCCAGCTAGAGCGTCTTCACCTTAAGGTAAGTTTACTTTCCCTCACCCCCTAAAAAGGTGGTTTTCATTAAAAAAAAGTAGGCCTCCTCTAAAGAGGAGGTTACTTCCATTCAAAAGGGAAGTAAAAATGGAAATTTAAAAAAAAAAAATGCAATATATTTTACAATAAATTTGTAAAACTAACTCGAAACTTATGTAGTTCTATAATTACTAATTACACTTCAATAATATTCCCCCAGTCTAAGTGGTAATTTAGTTCAGAATATTTTTTTAACGAACTCCTAACTAATTGTTTTTATATACAAAGAAAACAAATTAGACCATTCGTTGACTTTAGAATTCACTATATTTTATTTTTTTAACACCTCTAATATATAGAGTATTACTCAAAGCAAAGCATTTTTTTCAACATAAATTTTTTTTATTTCCGCAAGAGTTTCGTAGAAAGTTTTTTTTTTTTTGTATTTTAGTTGCATTTTAACATTTAATAAGAGGACTTATTAAAAGTTTCATTGAAAAAACAGTAAAACATAGCACAGACATATTTTTTTTTTAACAAATTCGGATTGCAAGTGTAGATATTTTTGAAACATATTAAATAAAACGAATTTAGTTTTTGTAGTTCATATACTGAAACTGGCTTTTTAGTAGCCAAACAAAAAAAAAAAAAAAAAACTAAAAAGTAATATTACAAAAATATGTTTGCCAGAGTTAAAATATTAAACTATAATGCTTTTTTTATTTCCGACATTTAAAATTCTTTCTTACTTGTAAAGCTACAAAGTTTTTCTTATTAGTTTTTATTCGCCTTAATCAGGCTTTAAAATTATAGAAATATTTTTGATATAAAGGGTGTCCCAAGAAGAACGCAATTTTTAAATCTGGCAACATTCGAAGTGTCATTGTTTGACATTTGAACAATTGCTATTGTTTGCTAGTAGAAGGTACGAGGTTAGTAAAAATGGAGCGCTACACGAATGAACAACGCATTCTCATTGTGAAATTGTTTTACCAAAATGGTGAAATGGAAAATGCTGATTTTGCCGATAAAATCATCTTTAGTGACGAGGCCCATTTTCATCTTGATGGCTTCGTCAATAGGCAGAATTGTCGCATTTGGGGTGAGGAAAATCCTCGAGTGATTCACGAGAAGCAAATGCATCCTCAACGTGTCACTGTGTGGTGTGGGTTTTGGGCTGGAGGAATCATTGGACCTTTTTTTTATGAAAATGAGGCAGGTCAAGCGCAGTCAATGGTGTTCGGTATCGTGAAATGATAACCAGTTTTTTCTTGCCTAGAATTGAAGAAATGAATGTGGAGGGCATGTGGTTCCAACAAGACGGTGCCACATGTCATACAGCCAGAGAAACAATTCAATTGCTGCATCAGTCATTTCCCGGTCGTGTTATTTCGCGTTTTGGAGATCAGAATTGGCCGCCTAGATCGTGCGATTTAACACCATTAGATTTTTTTCTTTGGGGTTTTTTGAAGTCGATGGTTTACGCCAATAAGCCGCCGACGACTCAAGCCTTAAAAGAGGAAATTGGACGCTGCATTAATGAAATACCGCAGCGTTCATGCAAAACGGTCATTGAAAATTTCATTAAAAGATCGCGTGCATGCCAGCAAAGCCGCGGCGGCCATCTGCACGATATATTGTTCCATGCATAACTCATTCTGTCTACTTTACGATATAATAAAGTTTCACGATTTTTTTTTAAATATCTGTGTTTTATTTAAAATTTAAAAATTGGGCTCTTCTTGGGACACCCTTTATTATAAGCTAATTTTGGCGTTACATTTCAGCAATGTTATGATAATGAAAAAGTGTTATTAATCTCCCCATTAAAAATATTGGGTACCAGGTGCATAAAAATTTAAATTTTGTATTTTCAATCTCCGAATATAGTTTAAAATTTTCCAGAAACTCATAACTTTAATATGTAAATCTACATTGTTCTTATTATTTTAATTATTATTTAATTTCCTTATTTTTTCTCACACACCAGAAAACGTTTTACTGTAGTGTTTTAACAAAAATAATGTTTTTAAAACTTAAAAAATTTTGTTCAACTGTACAAAAACCCCAAAAAAGGGTGTTTATTTTCAACCATAAAAAACTGTAATAAAAAACAAACAAAAAATTATTGTTAAACAGCAAACTTGAAAATAAAAAGTTGAGAAAGTACAAAAAAGTACTAATCTTTTTTTCAACTTTTGTATTAAGCTTTAAAAGTTTCATATATTTCAACAAATAAAATCGAAAAGAATGTCACGGTGTTAATTAACTTGCACAAAAACATGATATTATGAGGCGTTAATCCCTGCACGGCGAATATTGCGGTAAACCCGTATGATTTATAGTATCAACAAAACCGCTAAGTTGTGGTACAAAACAAGGTATCACAAAAAACACTTTCTTAATTAGTTAGAATCATTTCAAAACGGCATTTAACGAACTGCAAAATAACTGCGGTTTTCGAAAAACACACGCTTTATGTTGTAGCAAATTTATTATGAACGCATCCATCCGCTCACCCTGTATATAAAAAAAAAATATATAAAACTATAACTATTTTTTTTTTTTTTATTTGAGAATTTTTCATACATAAGTTTTTGTTAGTAATATTTATGGTTCAAATTTTATTAAAAAATCTTAAAATTTGTAAATTCATATATGGCAGGTATTTACACATTTTACTTAAAATTGCAATGGGGTAATCCTGGATAGTTATATCGCCATAAAAAATGTTTAACAAAGCGCGAATTTTCATATGGGGCGCCATATAAAATAAATTTTGTAATTTTTTATTTGGCCGTTTTTCTTGAGTATAATACTTTTGTTTAGGTCGATATTTAAATGTGCGATAAAGCTTTCAAAAATCGCAAAATGCGAGATAAAGCGCGTATTAGAGGGAAAATTTTAAGTTTAGTAAATCCAATTTGTAACATAAATATTGCTACAGTTGTTGTCCTTGGTACTTTAAATTCGGAAAAAATATATAAAAAATTAGCAATTAAAAAACTTTTAAATATTCAATAATAATTACCTATATTTATTTATTTATGAGATGTTTTATAAGTTCCATAGCAAATTTATAACTTTATACCATAAAGTATTTTTTCGTACTACGTCATTATTTCGCAGTTTTATAAATGCAGTTTTCAAATAATTAAAATCAAAGAACTGTTCCCTTTTCTGTGGTATCTTGTATAATAATTTACGATTAGCTATATTGTTAATACCACAACTGCGGAGCTCGTCGACAATTCATTGGCCCGGAACCCTTCTGTGGCGTACCCAATGGGTATGTCAGAGAGAAGCTCAGAAGATGGAGGGAGTCGGAGTTTGGGGCCTATTGGGCCAGATCGCCTGGGCAGCGACAGGCGAGGCTGTTTATATCTCCCTCTGGGGAGAGGTCGCGGAAACTCTTGTCTATGACGAGGGGCGAACTAAGGACCGTAACGGGTTACCTCACAGGACACTGTGGCCTTAGGTATCAATTGTACAAGATGGGACGATCCTCTACGGATACGTGCAGGTTTTGTGAATTGGAACCCGAGACCTCTGAGCATGTTCTCTCCAAATGTCCGATGCTCTCCGACAGGAGGGTGCGTTATTTTGGTGATCGAATAGTGACGCCATCGGACGTTTGGAACTGTTCACCTGGTAGGATAATTTGCTTCGTAGGGAGCCTGAACCTATAGGGTGTATTCGCTGGCAGCACAAAATACCAATTTCTGGTCGCAGTGCATAGTGCCACTATAATCTAATCTAATACCACAACCACGGTTATGACGCAATGCACCCGATCGTTCCATCGCGCCAACATCCCATCGTGCCATTGCGCACAAAGGCAGTTATGTCGGCGACAAATTTTAAGACTGTGGTTTTATTCACCCACTAATAATATTATTTATTTATTTATCATTTAGTAATTTTAAAAATAGTTTATATTAGATAAAATTTTTTTAATTGAAAATATTAATAAAATTTTGATGAAACAAATCGAAAAAATAATAAAGTTTTCAAACTACACTAAGATTGTCCAATTAATTTTTGAAAGACTTCAAAAATCAAAAATAAATTATATTAATTATAGGTGATTAAAACCACAGTCCAAAAATTTGACCGCCTTCTTAACTGCCTTTGTGCGCGATGGCATAATGGGGTGTTGGCGCGAGAGCACGACCAGTTTGCGCACTTCACGCACAGTTCTGTGAATCCCAGTTCTTTATCATCCTTGCCGCAATGTTAGCTTTTGCAGCAATATACGTCGTGGAAGAATTTACCCCTCAGTTTATTAAAGCTTTTGCATTAACACTCGCCAAATTCTTTCCGACTTTATTTCAGAAATATTATCAATTATTTGAGCTTAATGCAAAAGTTGTAAAATTGTATTTTGTATTATTTTTTAATTTTTATTTTCAACATTGTTATTTTTTTAATTTTTTTCTGAAATATAAATAACTTTCTACAACAAAATGATTTATTTGAACACAAATTTTTGTTTTTTTTAGAAAAAATGTTTGTTTTAAAACGTTTAAAAGCGGGTGTCTGGCTTTTCTATTAATTACGTTTTTTTTTTTTATTTTTTTTTTTTTTTTTTTTTTTTTTTTTATTAATTAATAACCATATAATTACAAATTATATACTATTACCCTAACCGAGCACTAGCTACTAAGGCCTTCGGCGCGTTGTAGCGAAAACAGACCAGTGCCTATGGTGGGAATCGAACCCACGACCCCCGCATTGATAAGCCAGCACGCTACCAACTAGCCTACCGGGGCGCACTAAATAATTACGTTTATATTTGATTTCATTTCAAAAAAAAAGGAAATAATGAAAAAGTTTTTGGTGCAATTATGTTACTCACAAAAACAAAAATGCAGTTGTTTTTGCGTTTAATGAAAAAACTGCTAGAGAAAAACTTTATTAAAGTTGAAAATTGCTTTTAGAAATATATATTGTTAACTTTGAAATGGTTTGATATAGTGTTTTAATATATTTTTGTTATTGGTATAAAACCTTTGTAACATTTATATTTTTATTTTTTTGTACTTTTATTTCTATTTTTGATTGAACATAAATTAAACGAGTGCCTTAAATGCATGAATAAGCTTTTTGGTGGCGTTATTTAGCATGAGTTTTGTTAGTTTTTGTACAGTCTAAAAGAAATGTAAAAAAAAGTTTTCTAATAAAATTTAATATTTGTTAAAACTATATTAACCACAAAAAATTAACTTAATAAATGGCACAACTTTAAAAGAAAAATGTCTCATTATTAAAATTAAATTCTGTAATAATGTATTATATGAAGAACACACCAGTTAGTTTAAGTATCAGCAATAGACTGATGTTTACTAAAAACAATTCAACCTAATCTACTTATCATAAACTAATACTAACATAAATTCATTGTGGGAAAAAGCTTACTTAGCATATTCCCATGAGAGACTTGTGAAATGCACGGTGTTACATATCCCGTCTACAGCACGGCATTGTACACCATAAAAGCACACTACAATAACTTAAATGAAAAAGTTTATAATTTGATGTACAGATTATGCAATGAAAATACGTTTATACATATATATTTTTTTGGATTTTGCTTAAAAACTTTGAATTATTGGGAACACAATAAAAATATTATTGGAATAAATTTGGGATATTTTAAAATGTTTTTGCATGCAGGATTTTCTGTAGGAGATATCATGGGTCGATCTGCGGCATTCGTGATCGTTTATTTAATCAGTAACTACAAAAATACTAGTAATGAGAACACCAAATTTTATATTTATTTTTAATCCAGGACCGAACTACAATCAATGATAGAAAAAAATGTTGTTTAAATGTTTTATTTTCAGATATAAAAAAAATTTTTTGATAGCAAAATTACGTTCTTTAAATTAAATTTTACAAAATAAAGCGTGAATATAGCGCGATTCTTTTGCAGTTATTTCATTTTTTTAGAATTTATTTCATTTTTGTTATTAGGTGTTATTTCATAATGCAAAAATTCCGAAATGAAATAAGTCCCAACAGAACTTAGCGTGGGACTTATTTCATTTTATTTTCTTGTTTGGTGTTATTTCATTTGCTGTGGGAGTTATTTAATTTTTAGTGGGAGTTATTCATTTTCAAATATTCATTATTTTTTTAACACTATTAATATTTTCTGTTGGGCGCTATGACGGTTTTTTGTTTGGCCAAAATATTATTATTATTGCCCAAAATCATAATTATTTTTTTTGTTTTTAAATGTTATAAGACCTTAAATGTCAAGGCTGATTCATGAAATCAAACAAAAGAGTTTTAAGGAAACTTAAAAAAAATGCTTCAATTTTATTTTTTTTGTGTCGCACTCAGAAAAAACTTTATTTCGCGTAGCCGCCTGCCGCGTTCTACGGAGGAAAAAAACCCTAAGAGCGGCCGAAAGCCGCCACACAGAAAAACTTGTTTTTACAAATCCAATGTCGAATCCGTTGAAATCTTATTTTTAAGACAATAAGTAATATAATTCGACCAGTCATAGCTTTGTCATTTAAACAGCTAACTGATTGTTTTTTATCTTAAATATATTAAAAAACAATTAATCTTGGTGTGGGTTGGTATTTTGGGACATAAAAAGTTATGACAGGTCAAATAAATGTTACTTGATGTCTTAAAAACATAAGATTTTAACGAATTCGACATCTGATTTGAAAACAAGTTCTTCTGGGGTTTTTCTCCTCCGTAGAACGCGGCATGCGGGTTCGCGAAATAAAGTTTTTTCTGCGTGATTATCATTTTTTTTACACTTCATACATTTCTTATTTGCCAAATTAATTTGGGCCTTATTTCATTTGTGTTGCATGGACTATTTTTGGGAGTTATTTCATTTTTATTCTTTGGAAATTATTTCATGATGAACCAAAAACATAGGATTTGTTTCATTTTTGTTTTGAAATTGTTTCATTATTTTAGAATTTATTCACTTTTCCGAGGCGGGACTTATTTCCTTTTTTTTTTTGGAATTTATTTCATTGGGAGCTTTTTCACTGGGACTTTTTGCACCTGGGACTTATAGCATAGAGTCCTTTTTTTGCTTTTAATAAATTTTTTCTTTGATTTGTTCGTTAATTTAATAATTTTAGGTTTTTCAAATACAAAATAAATAACAAAATTTTAAATTAAGACCAATTTTGAGTTAAACATTCATAATTCACCTTAATTTAACATATTATATTTTTCTAGTAAGATTTTATTTCGTGAATATGCTTGATTCACGTGAATCACGCGTAAGTGTGAGTAAAATCTTTATTTACTCAGGTGAAGGAGTGTAAGTAAAAAGTAAATGCCGTGAGTGAAATTTTTCTCTCGTGAGTGTGAGTCAAAATTCACTCTCGTGTCCATCTCTAATTTAAAATCTAAAGCTTTCTTCACCTAGACGTATGATTAATTAATTCACAAATATTGATTACACGCCTTAGTATCTTTTCACTGCTTTTTTTATACATTTAAATGTCTAACATATTGAATGAAATTTATTTTATTATTTTTTATAACTAATGTTTTCCAAACAATAAAGCAATGCTCAAATCAAAATGTGTGCTCTAGGGAAATCAATTTTCAACACTACATAAATCAAAAAAAATAATTTATAGCTAAATTTTACATGAAATAAAACAAAATACATTTAAAAAATATCTCTTAAACGCCTTAAAGCACACACAAAAATGTAATACACTCGTAAACTTTATAATTTAACCCTAGAAAGTTAATATTGTTTTTTGTACATAAAAGTTTATTTATATAATGAAACTACTTCATTAAAAAACTATTAAGTATAGACCTTTAAGCTTTATTATTGAAAACAAATAAAAAGTTCTCAGCAATTTGCATTTTTCACTCATGGTTGACCTTTTTCGAGAATTGCCCATATGTAGATTCGAGCGGCATTTTTTTTTTTAACTTTCCATTTTTATCAATTATTGTTACGATTATTGAAGGCCTAGATCTAAAAGTTACCGGATGTGAGTTTGAGAAAAATCGGATTACGTTAACCAGTACAAAGTTTTCGTTTTTTTTGGAAATTTTTCTTAAACTGCTTTAATAAAAATATTTCTTGGGACATACACACAGAAAACAGATTCGCTGTACCAACCGAATTTGTCGCAAACCGAATTTTGGTAGTTACATGTACTATCGGTTGCATCTACTGAATTAAGAAGATTTTTGAATTCAGAACTTCCAACCGAATTTAATAAAAATTCCAACACATAAAAAATTATCAACCTAAAATATCTAATTAAAGATTTGATTTGAATTTGAATTTAATTTGTTTCTAAACAAATATTTAATTGAATCAATTAATATTTTAATTGATTGTTAAATATATAAATAAATATTTTATTTTAGACGCAATTATCATATTAATTTTTCATACACTGTATGCATAAATAGAAAATTTTCAATATAAAATACCAAATACATTTGAAGTTCACAAACAAAACAAGCACACATACAAACAGACTCAGCATTGCAAAAAACACACATACCAACGTATAGATCACACACTTTTTTGTGAGTATCATATTTTTTTTTGTAGAAGTTATTTATAACTTTTTTTCCTTCTTAATTTTAATAAAAGGTTTAATTGATAGTATCATTGCGCGTGATAGGTGCAAAATCAATTAAACTATTAATTGATTTAATAAATTTTTTAATTGAAACCCATTTTTAGTTTTTTTCTGTGTACCGAATTAAAGAATAAAATATTTATATGGTTTTTATTTTTCTTTAATGTAAAGACAGTCTAAAAATATTCTGTAAAAAAGCAATCTCTACAGAAATCCGTAGTCCAAATGCTAGCATTTTTAAGAATTCTTAAGTCATACCAAGCAGAGGTCTAGTTTTGGACAAATTCATATATTTGAAAGCTTGTATGTTGTATGTTGTATTGGAACCTGATATGTTCGGTCATAGGCTTGGTCTGCGTTTTTTCTGGATGTCCACTTTTTACATTCATATAAAAGAACGGTTCAGAAAAATTTCAAACGTTTATTTGTAAAAATGTTTAAACCTTAGAAATACATGTGGTAAAGTAAATTCCTCAGGGCCGATGCTGCACGTGTTCCCGATATACGATTATCCTAATTTTTTAGGGGACATGTTTTTACACATAAATAAATATTGCCAGCAGGTAGTCTGGTCAAAACCTCGAAAATTGTTTTTCACCATACAAGCTTGGAGAACATACTCGTAATATACACATATCCCATTATCACATGGGGTTGTTTATTTTAGTGCAATAACACAGTGCTACAGTGAAAAAAAAAACTTGGAAAACGACCTAGCGTGGGTTATAGGTCTTGTTGAGTACATTACAAATTGTGTCAAAAAATTTCAGAAACACCCTAAAATTCAGCAGTTATTCTAAAAAACCGTTTTCAGTGATGTTCGTCAACTTATCGACCTATAACTCAGTCAGTTTTCGTCCGATTTAAATTATTTTAACGGGTTTGGAAAGAAAACTGATTACGCTTTAAAATGACGATACATTTGTAAGTAATAAGTATTGTTTACGTTAAGAATATCTACAAAAAAAAACAAAAATTATAATCTTTTTTGATTTTAGTAGCTTTTCATTGCTTATTTTATTATGAAAGCTTATAAAAAATTTAGTTCTTAACAAAACATGGTTTTCATTTTTCAAATCGGATGAAAATTGTAAAAGTTATTCAACTTTTCATTAACATTTTTAACTATACATGTTAACTTAGGTTAAGTAATTTGTACAGTTTTTAATTTACGTTTGTAAGTCAAGTAGTTTACCCAAAGAAAAGTCTGAAATACCAAAATTTTTACTTTACAAAAACTTTAGTAACTTTTGCAAATATAAACCGATTTTAACTAATAATATATCGTTTTTTTCTATATAAATTGTCTTTAAAATACAGTGCAAAAAAAGATAGGTTTTCATAGAAGAAAATTAAAATAAGTCTTGTTGAATTTGAAAAATTATGAAAAAAAATAAAAAAAAAATGAGAAACTTTTGATAAAACACTTATCTAATTTCTTGGAATATATATTTTATGAATACATTTCATGAAAGCTTAATTCTTTGCCTTTCTAAAAATGTTTTAAAATTTTGAAATCGGTCACAAAATGTGTGAGTTAGAGATACTAAAGTGCTACGACCTACCCTAAAACAGTTTTTTGTAAATAACTCAAAGTTTTGAGGCTGTTTCAAAATTTTTGAAAATGGTTTTTGTATGTGATCACCTAGGCCTACAACTCCCCACTGGGTCGGTTTTCAAGTTCTGACAAAAAATGTTTTTTGTAGCAGTGTGTAATTATCGTTATATTGCAAGAAAATTGTAATATATAGACAAATTTGCAACATATAAAAAATTTTAAATTATCTACTGATAGTCTTCATTCGGGATACAACCGGTGTTACTAAATGTGTTGGACAGTGTTATTTTTGTTTTATGAACATCAAAGCAATTACTCGTGCATCACCGTATGTATTGAAGCAAGCAATCAATTTCGGTAGTAACTGGAGTTTTGTTCATTTCCAGTATTTGCATATCAATTATTTTTATCTTTTTCCCTCACTTATTTGCAATTTATATGTCTTTGTAAACAAAATGAACAAAACAAAATAAACTAAACTAAAGTTTACTTCACTGCAAAAATATAGTTTCTTTTTCAGGTACATATCGAGAGTGGAGAAATTCCCTATGCTCGTGTTCAGTAAATTTAATGGTTTATTTTTGGCTGTAAATATTGACAGTTCACAGGGATGGAGTTTCAGATTGAGGTTATAACAAAACTATATTCGAATAACGATTTTTAAATAGATAAAAAAATTTAAAGTCAATGATCTAAGTTCCGGCATAGGGCTAGACGGCCTCTTGGTGATATCTTACGTATGTTATCTTAACATCTCACGTTGGGTACCATTCTCCTCATATTAGATATTTGCGAATTATGTAGTATTTCAAAAAGGAGTCGTTTTGACTCCTTTAATTTCGATATTAGATGATTGAAGTATATTTTCAAATTTTTGACGGATTTAAACTTGGTGCCACTAATAATGAGGGCCCTTTATTTAAACTTATACACAACATTACTTAAACTATAATAGTACGAAAGTATACAAAAATAAGCAAACAAAATCTTGATAGTAAACAAGAAAAAAAAGCTCATGCAATAAATCTTGATTTCATAAATTTTTTTTTATACCCTCCACATTGTATGTACTACAAATGAAACAGAAAACAAATTACAAAAAAACCTTTTTTGAGATAAAAAAAAAATGTTTGAGGTGAAAAACGTTTTGGACGTAAAAAAGAAATTGTGTAGTAAAAAAACATTTTTGAAGTGAAAACCTAATTTTGTGAAGAAAAATATATTTAGAGGTAAAAAAATGGTAAGGTTAAAAACAATTTGAGGTGAGTTTCAAATATTAATCACTTCTAAGCATCCATTGAAAAAAAATGAAAAACTACTCGTATGTTATACACCAGACGCTACTACTAAATTGTACTTACAAAGAGAGTACGTTCATGACCTACTCGTAAAGGGACATGTACTGGACGATACACAGGATATATCCCAAGGTGGCACTGACACGTCCGGGATCGAACTTTATATATGAAAATGACATATGACTTTAACATGGAGTTGTCATTGGAGCTGATATATTTCCACATTTCGGCCACCTGGTGCGTGTTAGGGGATATGTCTAAAAATAGATTTTTAAATTAATAAATAAAAAATTATGAATTTAAAAAAATCTTTTATGAATAGCCACCGGCGGGTCTCGATCCCACAACCTCCTGCTGACAAAGCAAGCGCTCCACCGCCTCAGCCAATTCTGCATGTGCTTAGCTGCAGGCAAACAAGCAAGTAACCGTTTATGTGTGGAAGTTTTAATACAAACGAAAAATAAACAATACAATAACATAAAAATGTAAAAGAAAACAATACACTACAACATCAAAATCTAGTTGAAGTGTAGTGCGGCCCGTAATTACAAACCTTAAAAAATAAAGAGGTGAAAATACAGTTTTAAAATAGGTTCTGGTTTAACCAGTCCCTGAAAGTCCTTGTATTCTTGAAGGACATATCCCAGAGCATACCCGCAATATATATCAAAATAAACTATATTTAAATTTATTATCTAATGAAAAGTATTTGAAATTCACATCACCGGTATAAAGTAACATGTTCAAGCATGCTCAACTTTTCGTGGTATTCGATAAAACACATAAATTTTGGGCAGCTTTGTACTAGGAGGTATAATCGGTCCAGGTCCAAACTAACATATATAATTATGTATTAAGTTGTAGTGGACACAATTTTTTTTTTTTTTGATATTCATGTGCGTTTGGATTTTAGACGAGGTTTCCCAAAGCACTGCCTTTTGCCACAGGCAAAACATAGGCAATATGGGTATCAAACATCATATTTTTAATGTACATACATGACTATGTAAAAATAATTTCGAATATTTTCATTCATTTCTTTTTGAGACATGATCCCATACAAAATTGTGTGTTTTTTCAGATATTATTTTATGTAACTATATGCTATAAAACGTTTTTACTTTTAAATTTTAAAAACTTAAAACCAAAAGTTTATTTTTTGATATTTTAGTATAAATTATGATGTGAGCAAGATTATTCAAGTTTAAGATCATTTCTTTTTTCTTACACAAAAAACATGCAATGTTTATTTGTTAATTAAAAAATGTCCTCATTCCATTATTTAATGCAGACTTTATCTACTGACAGGTCCTTACATATTTCATTTCGCATCACCGAAAATCTTTAGAGGGCCAATGTACAAATGATCTCGAACTTGAATAATCTCGCTTGAATAATCTCGCATCATAACATATGCTATAAATCTCATTTTATTACGTGAATTTCAAAAAGCTTTCCTTCTGTATAAGTATAACACTTTACACATTTAACAAATATAAGGGTAAGAAAAGCTAAAAACTTATTTTGAAAGCACACAAAATTATAAAATGTCTTAAGGTACGATCAGATTAGTCAAATATTTGACAAAAAACATGAAATATTTCTTTGCCGTAATCTGAACACAAAATATTTTTGTGTGTCAAACAGCAAATCAGCTGATTTTGGTCAAACAAAATTATTTGCATTCAAATAAATATTTGACAAACTTAACCATAGTGTGAATACTAGCTATCAAATATTTTCTTCTGATTTGAGCAAATATTTATTTGATCTTACAAAAATATGTAAGAACAAACAATGGCAAATAACAGGTGGTAAAATCGTCAATTATAAATTTTGTTAATAAATTCATTAATAAAAGGCTATATAAAAAAACTTAAATGTAAATAGATATTAAAAAATATCAGATAATGGATTGGAACATTGGTCCAAAATGGAACGATGTGGAATGAAACGGGGAACGATTGGAATCGGAGCACTGTACACAATTGTGTTGTCGTACGTGAAAATAAAATGTAATCATTCCGATAACAGAATGGAACATTGGTCCAAAATGGAACGATATGGAATGAAACGGGGAATGATTGGAATCGGAACACTGTACACGTTTGTGTTGTCGGTATAGTGCGTCTTCTTAAGGTTTGCAAAAATGTTGTCCATTTTGCGATATCATGCTTAGTTTTCGAGACACAAGCCATTTTACAAAATGGCGATATTTTAAATTGTCCAGTATCTCCAGTGATCAATTTTTTAAAAAACAGTTAGTTTTTCGATTAAATAAATCTATGTTTTTTTACACTTTGATTAAATAATTTTTTAATACAAATATTTGTTTCAATCTGAACGCCCGACAAATATTTTTTCGTTTATTTTATATGATTTTATTTGAGATCTGGTTGAACAAACAAAAACCATCAAATATTTGATCATAGATTGAACATGAAATAAAATAATAAAAAAAAAAAAAAAAAATAATTTTTTATTTGACACAATTGGAAGCAAATACGTAAACAAATATTTTGTTCAAATATTTGATTAATGTGAACGTACCTTTAATCAAATAGTCCCATGTAGGGTAGATAACTTCCTTTTTAATAACCGTACAACCAAATTTTGATCAGGAAAACCTAGTTTTAAAATTATCCAACGAATTTTGAAAAAATGTATCAACTACATATTTATTATTTTATTTCTTTTAATCAAGTTATCATTGTGAATATATTTCATAATAAAGTGTTGTTATTTTAGATAACTACTGGATACCCCAATTTTGAGATTATCTTGTATAACATTAAATATCGATCTCTATATAATGGGATATTATTTTTTATTTGAGAAACAATCTTTTTTTTCGGGATGGTTGTTTCATAAATTAGACTAATTAATTGAATGGACTAATTAATTGATAATTGCATTACAATTTCATTTATATAAATCGTAATGAAATTATTTTCATTAACACTTTTTTAATTAATGCACTCAGGGAACTTCTGCTTTAAAAATATGCATTTCTTTGGGTTGTAATACAGTTTCTTTATTTGTAATGTAAATGTCAGTCATTTGTAGAACAAATAAAAATATTTACTAACCCTGTAGTTCATTTAAAAAAACAACCGACATCAATTTATGATTTTACATTAATTTTTTACAGTTGTTTTTGTTATTTAAAAAATAAAAAATAAATGTTTGTTTATTTTTTACTACCATGTGGTTCATTTTTACTACAATTGTTAGTCATTTTTTAGACATTAAAAAAACAAATGACAATCCTAGTTGAATTTACTGTAATGTAAGCCGTCCTTTCTTTAAGTGAAATTTCATTTGTTATCAACTACAATTGCAGTGGTCTTTACCTACATAGTATTCTAAGTGTGGTAATGAATTTCATTGATTCGATTTCATTGATTAAATATAATGATTTTAAGTTTAATTGACATTAGTAATGAATTAATTAAAGGAAGCAATTTGCAATTGACAGAATACAAGTATATTAGGTCTGGGAAAGATAGATTAATTTTTTATGAAAAAATCAGAGAATGTCTCAATTATATGTTTAACCACATAAGTAAAATACCATTGCAAAATACCATTTTATCACTCCTATAATATAATGGAGCATTGGTCCAAAATGTAACGATATGGAATGATACGGGGAACGAGTGGAATCGGAACACTTAACTCATTTGTGTTGTCGGAACCCTCGGAAATTTGTTTAGGTTTACATAAATGTTGTCCGTTTTGCGATATCTCACTTCGTTTTCGACATACGAGACATTTTACAAAATGGCGATATTTTAAAATGGGCTGTATCTCCGAAGCTAAGCGAGATAGAGCAAAATTGATCAAATTTGTGCTCCACTGGAGTATTAATATACCCGAGAGAGATCCCGAGTGATCAACTTTTATAAAACAGCCACAGAGTGATTTTATTTTTTTTTTTTTACTTATTTACGTGATAACACAAACATAAACATATCACACAGCTGGTTCAAAAGTGACTTAACTCAAAATTTTAATTTTTCGGGTTTTTATGCTCAAACTATGCACAATACACTTGTTTATCTATAACAAAAATATCAGTGTATTTTGTTGTTGTTAACTATTGCTAAAAAACAATTGTTTCAATTGGTATAAAGTTGCATATTGGTCTAAAGGTGCATATATTTCTTTCCGATTTTGAAAAATGAAAAATTTTGAGTTGAGTCACTTTTGAACTAGGTGTGCGATATGTTATCGGATAATAGAAAGTTAGTTCCTCTTTCTATTGAAAGTTAGTTCCTCTTTCTATTAAGAGGCCTAATGCTAATGTATATTGTCCTCATTATTATTTAATATCTACTCCGAAAGAATCTTTCAGGAATCCATATGTAATGTAAGGAAAGGAATATTTAGGAACGGCGTGTTCCTCAATAATATTCGATATGCCGATGACACCACCTTACTGGCTGATAGCATGTCTGGACTTCAAGATCTAGTTAACAAACTGACTACATACAGTGAAGCATATGGCCTGAAGATAAATATCCGAAAAACGAAACATATGATTGTAAGCAGAAAAAGTAACCACAGCATAACCACCTTAAGAATACGAAACTTCTATGTCGATAAGTACAGAGCTTTAAGTATCTGGGGTTTACAATCAATGACCAGTGGGACGGTTCAAAGAAATAAGATGCTGTATTGAAATGGCAAGAAAAGCATTTTTTAAATATTAGAAAGTTCTCACTGCCATGACATTAACCTTGAAACAAAACTTAGATTCGTCGAAACATATGTATGGTCAGTACTAGAGGAAGAAAAGAAACTACGTGGCTTAATAACATACAATAATGGACTGGTATCCGAGATGTGGGGAATCTCCTGAGCGAGGCGAGAAATAGGGACGCTTTTGCAGAAATTATGAAAAATTTATGAAATTATTTAGCATGCAATGTAATATAATCTACTTCAATTGTATTGGTCGCTAATTCGGAAAACGAATTGGCAAATAAAGAGTTGGCAACCCTAGAGTTTTAAACGTCAAAAAAAACCTCTGTGAAGTGATAATTAATTTTATTAAAAAAACAATTATTTTCTAGTGTTGTATACACAGATTTTATAAACATTAATACAAGCAAGTACTAAGCCATTGAAATTTATCAAAGTATCGCTACAAAAAAGTCGTCGTAGTGTTGGAAATTTCAAAAAAATTTGTGGCCAATGTGGAATGGAGGTGAAGGAAGACAAGGAAGAAAACATTGAGTGCGACAAATGCGCCAAAATCTTTCACTCTCTGTGTACAAAACTTGATAAACGTCAGTATGAATATCTACTTGAAAACGAAACTGAGCAGTATGTTTGTCATTTGTGTGATGATAACAGCGATGGATCAGTGAAGGGGGAGTTAAAAGAAATCAAAACAAAACTCAGCAAGCTGGATCAGCTGACTTCAATAACTGAGGCAATTGAGTTCATGTCGAAACAATACGATGAATTATTAAAAGGTATTGCCATAAACAACAAAAAGCTTGATGCAGTGCAAAATGAAAATCGTGTTTTAAAAATTGAAATAACGACATTAAAAACATCAGTTAAGATTTTAAATGATCAAAGGGTCAAAAACGATTGCATAATAAGAGGTGTTAAAGTAAAAAAAGACTCAACTGCTGTTGAAACTGTTATGGATATTTCTGAAAAAGTTGGAATAAATTTAAACGAAGAAAATATAGAAGATGCTTATTTTTTCAAACAAAGAAGTGGTAACAAGGATGACAATAAAAGAACAATGGTCGTAAAATTCAATAGTAAGCGTGCTAAGGATTCTCTAATGATGTCAAAAGCTAAGTTGAAAGAAAATGATGCAACCATAAGTGTTTATGTTAACGACTATTTGAGCAAAGAAACTCTAAGCCTTTTTAATCATGCTAAAGATTTTAAATCAATTGGATATAGTTCAGTTTATACAGTTGGTACTAGAGTATATGTAAAGAGAAATGAAATTTCAAAACCGAGACTGATAAAAATGAAGATGATGTAGACCAAATTATGACTGAAGCTGCAACTGTTAAATCTAAACGTAGATCAGTAATTAGAAATCCAAATGCCGTAGATGAATCAGATGATGATAACGGAGCAGCATTTATGTCTCCAGCTTAAATTGAGTATGAACCTTTTAAATTTTGTATTAAATAAATATTTTCTTTTCCTTTTATAAATAACAACCAATATTTTTCTGATTTTGAAAATTTTGTAAATTATTTAAAAACAGTAAGATTTTCATATTTAAATATTTTATCTTTTAACGTTAGAAGCATTTCTTCAATTGATAAGTTCAATCAGTTCAAAACGCTTATTTCTAGATTTCCACAATTACCCAATATAATTGCGATTCAAGAGACGTGGTTTGATGCAGATTTAGCTCAAATTTACCAAATTCCTGGTTATGAATGTGTACATTGTTGCAGATCAGATGGTTACGGAGTCACTTCTGTTTATATACGCGACAACTTACAATACAGTATAGAAGTATGTGAGAGTAAACAGTTTTTGTGAGAAAATTGTATTATCATTAGATAATTTAAAAATCAATGGAAGGCCGCTTAAAATAATATCGTTTTACAGATCTCAAAAATGTGATATCAATAATTTTTTCAGTATTATAGAGAATTTAATAAGCTTATATGGTCGTAATTCCTGTATTATTGTGGGAGACTCCAATATTGACTTTTTAATGAATTCTTCGTGTGGGTTTTCTAATTTACTTGAATCTTATGATTTTAAAAGTTGTCATACGCTAGTGACTCGACCAATGTCTGGGACGTCTATTGACAATGTCTTCAGTAATTTTTTTAATACACTTTTTGTTGATGTTATTGAATCCGATTTATCAGATCATAATATGATATCTTGTAAGATAAAAATAATGTCCGGTCCTGTAATTCTGTTGAAGTTATTCAGAAATTTTGTGGAATATCTCCAAAATAATGTTTTAATTCAGAACTCTGGTAATCCATCGAATGATACATCAAATTTAATAAAATACCTGTCTGATGCTAATACAAATTCTACTGTTGTAAAATCATCAAAAAATTTATTAAAAAATGAAATAGCCCCTTGGATGAACAAAGATCTTCAAAATCTGATTTTATTAAAAAGAAATATTTTAAAACAAAGAAGAAGAAGACCGGGTAATGTTGATCTACATAACAGATTAAAAAGAATAAGCAAAGTAATAAAAAGTGCATGTCGAGAGTCTGTAATAAATTATGAGGCGAGGTAAGATCGCCATGTAATAAATTATGAGGCGGTTTTTGGTTGTCTGTTAAGAACTCCAAATTGAAGTCTGATTTATTTAACAATTTACATGTTCTTATATACTATTCTTATAAGTCTAACTTATTGTCTAGTATTGAGTGATTTTATGAATCACTCAATTTATTTTTATTCTTATTCATTTTTATACTTTGTTCTCTTATCGTCAACATACGGTCATCAGATATCTGAGTGTCAAATGCAGTCATAGTGTTACTTGATGCCACATGGTGGTATGTATGGCATTCACTCTACAGTATTTGAGACGGTATGTTGGGAAATCAATATTAGTGGTTGGTATGCAGTGTACGCTTGAGGAGTACACTACAAGTCGATGAATAATTATTATCATGATAATATCTGTAATATTCAACAGGATCCCAAGAAATGTTGGAGATTTTTAAACCAAAGCTTAGGAAGGAGCATACAAATCAAATTAACTTAAAAAATTCTTTTGGTGAACTAATAAATGATGATATAATAAAATGTGCACGTCTAAATCAATATTTTCTGCAAATTCCTAAAACTATGAAAGAAAACATTATTACTTACCCCACAGACTCGTTTAACAATCTTAGAACCATAAGCCGTCATAATAGCAGATTCCATTTTAATGTTACAACGATCGAAGAAATTTTACAAATAACCAAAAGCTCTGGTCAAGATAACTTGTCCCCAAAGATATTTTTAAAGTACAGTCAAGAAATTGCACCGCATTTATTTAATATTTTTAAGAGTATTGTCGAAACTTCAGAATATCCAAATATTTTAAAAATTTCAAAAGTTGTCCCGTTGCCGAAGGAAGTAAATGCTAATGTCGAAGAGAAATATAGACCTATTGCGTTATTATCCATAATTGACAAAATTTTTGAGAAAATAATTCATCAACAAGTGCTAACGTACTTTGAAAATAATAAACGAATTTATGAATGTCAGTATGGTTTCAGAAAAGGAAGTGGAACTGAGAATGCAGTGGTAAATGTTGTTAACTATATATGTAAAGGGTTGGATCAAGGATTTAAAGGTGTGGCAGGTATTTTCTATGACTTTTCTAAAGCCTTTGACCTCGTAGATCATAACATAATGTTACAAAAATTGGAATATTATGGAATCGTGGGTAGAGAGTTGAATCTTTTTAAGAGTTATTTAACAAATAGAAAGCAATTCGTTGAAATAAATAGCAGTCAAAGTTTTCTTGGTGATGTTGAGCATGGTCTGCCGCAAGGCAGTGTTTTGGGTCCACTTTTGTTTAAAATTTATGTGAATGATATCATAAATCTTGGACTTTCCGGAAATATTTATATGTATGCTGATGATATATCCTTGTTTTATCCATATAAACATGAAACTGCATTAAAAGAGATGCAGCATTAATTTTTGAATATTCGAGGCTAAACAAATTGGTTATAAATACGAAGAAAACTAAAGTTCTAAGATTTAAACCCTACCTAAATAACAACGCTGGTAGTTTTAGTATATATGTGGATGGTGAAGAAGTGTTTCAAAGTCAGTCGATAAGGTATTTGGGAGTGGAATTACAAAATAATTTGTCATGGAATATGCACATTCAAAATTTGAAATCCAGAATAGCTCCAGTTATTGGATTATTGTACAAATTTAAAAATAAATTTAATGAAAAAACAAAACTATTACTTTATCAATCATTAATTCAAAGCCATTTGAATTATCTAGTATTGGTATATGGTTCTAAAAATAATACTTTGCAAAGAGTACAAAACAAAGCATTAAAAACAGTTTATAATTTACCAATAATGTATTCCACACTTTCATTATACAAAAATGTTTCAAAAAATATTTTACCTATATATGGGCTTTATAAAAAGCAATTGCTAGTGTTTATATTTAAAGCATTGCAGAATATTGGCCACAACACTATATCTTTTGGAATAAATCAAACAGCCATCAACACACGAAATAGCTCAAATTAAGAGTGACAAGATGTAGACTCGAAACCACAAAGCAGAGAATCGAATATATTGGGTGCATGGAGTATAATAACTTACCGCAAAATCTAAGAAATATTTCAAGAATTTCAGCTTTTAAATCCTCTTTAAAAGAGCATTTGTTAAACAATTTGGAAATGCTTTTAATGTTATAATTTTATATAAAAAAAAATTAATGTAAACTTTAAATGAAATTTTGAATATTATTAATTTATTACTTGATAAAATTTAATGCCAACTCGCCTCAACAATGTCATATGACGCTGAGGCAAACTTAATTTTGTAATAAACTTTTTGTAAATAAATTAATAAACTAAAAAAAAAGAAAAGAAATGCCAAAAAATTTCATACTAATTAAATGTTAATACAATTTTTTTGGCATTAGCATTAGTTAACTAATGCTAGTGAAAAAATCCCAAGCATGAGTTATTGCAATTCAAATTACAAGAAATTGATAATGTTTACACAAATGTGTGTGTGTATACATACATTTTGTAGGAAAAAAATGAACAAAAACAAAAAAACTGAAATAATTTCAAATAACTGAATAAAACATTTAGCTTTACTGATCTGTAGTTAAAATTTGAACATCTATTTTTAACTTACTATTCATTTGTTCTTATGGGCTTGTTAGTTATTTAAACAAAATTTAAAAATAAATACCGAGAATTATCTTAAATAACAATTTCAGATAATTTAAACTACAAACTATTTTGAGTGTACTGGTAATGAGAGGCCATTACTGAAATTTTGCTAGGCTGTTGTTAAATATGAGTAAATTAAAAAAACTCACATTAATTAAAAAACTTTTGTAGCATTTTTAAAATAATATTAGCATTTTTTTAATTCCATCACTTTCTTTATACAACTATGCGATCGTTTGTTGGCAAGTGTGTGCCAGTGAATGTTGAGTATAAAAACATACTCAAACATTCACTGGCACACTCTATATATATGTAAGACGGTTTGCCAAATAGTTAAATGTCAAGTACTTCGTTATTAAAGCAGCGAGAACCATATTTAAGTTCTAACCAATTTCTTTCCATCCACACAAATGCATATGAACGCAATCTAATCTTCATTGTTGCAACAACCATATATTAATCTCACACATCCACAACCTACTCACACACACTCAAACACTCATACACATTGAATTGTTCATTTTTACATTGTATACACTCAGAATATTATCTAGTTTAATATTTGCGGTTTAAAAAAAGTTTTCAGTTGAGTTAAAAGTAGAGGAACATGCATTTATTTTTCAAAAAAAAAAATATTTATTTAAATTTCTTTTACACAGTTACCGATTTTTTTAGATTAGTTTATTTAAAATTTCAGTCAAATTGAACCACTAAAATAAAATATTGTCGTTTATCAGTCTCCGGTACAGTTATTATAAATTAAAAGTTTTTTATTCCATAAAAGATATTCCAAAAATTCGTTTTTTTTTTATTAAATTTTTTTTTTATACCAAATTACAAGGGCGGATCAGTAAGTTCGTGACTTTTCGAACTTCCCTCGTAGTTATATGAAATGCAAGACTGCTCCCATCAAGTACCACCTCTTAATAGACTACTGTCAAATTTCGAGCAAGTTCCGTCATTTTCTTTGCATTTAACAGCTGTTCAAAACATACAACCTCGTGAATTTTTTTTAAATGGAAAAAAGTGAATTTCGGCTGAGCTTTTTAAACACTATTTTTTGCGAAAAAACATCAATAAAACCCAGAAAAAGCTTGATAAATAATATGGGGACCCTGCGTCATCGATTTCAATGGTAAAAAAGTGGTTTACTGACGTTCGTTGTGGACGCACAAGTTCAAATGACGCTGAACGTTCTGGACGGCCAATTGAGGTCAATACACCCGAAAATGTCGAAAAAATCCACGATATGGAGTTGTCCGACTACAGAGTAAAAGTGCGTGAGATAGTTGATGCCATAGACATCTCATATGGCAGTGTGGTTTCGATTTTAAATGACCAGTTGGGTTTAAGAAAGCGGTCTGCAAGATGGGTGCCGCGTTTGCTCTCAATTGACAATAGACGTAATCGTGTGACAACCTCAAAGAATTGTTTGGAGTTGTTTAACCCCAATTCGACTGAGTTTTTGCGGCGGTTTGTAACTGTGGATGAAACATGGATCCATTATAACACTCCGGAGACCAAGCAGCAGTCTAAACAATGGGTTTCTCAGCGTGAGCGGCTCCGAGGAAGGCCGAGGTTAGTTTGTCGGCCAATAATTTGATGGCAACAGTTTTTTGGGATGCATGCGAATATTATGCTAACTTTTTGGGCCGATTTAGCGAGCATTTCCAAAAAAAAGCCAAGAAAAAAGTTCTTTTGCATTAAGATAATGCACGGGTGCACACTAGGGTGATAACTTTTTGCTTTTTTTGCAGATATCAAATCTCCCCAGACACAATCGTGTAGGGCATGGACAAATATTAAGAACTGCGTTTTTAGTTTTTCGCTATCGTTAAAAAAGGTTCCGCACCAAACGCGTTAAAGTTTTGAATCAAACAAAGTTAAAAAAAAAACTTTTTTGATGCCACAACGTCTGACCATCACATCTATATAATTAAGGCATGCTGATTTCAATAGTAAAGTCCATTTTCGAGTCAATGGAGTAGTTTTCTTCCAAGTTTGCTTACTTACATATGTATAAACCATATTTTAAAAAAATTGTTATTAAAAAAAATTTAAAAAATATATATTAAAGGCATTTTAGAAATCGCTGTCGGTGCGTACGGTTTTTTTACCAAATTGAACTGAAATAGTTTTTTTATCATTAATACAATATTTGCCATTAGAAAACCCCTGGGGAGAATGTTGTCCAAAAAAAGTTATCACCCTAGTGCACACGTGTGCAGTCTCAATGACAAAATTCCTTGAATTGGGCTACGATTTGGTACCTCTTCCGCCATATTCTCCGGATTTAGCCAACAGTGACTATTTCCTATTTCCAAACCTAAAGAAATCTCTCCGTGGAAAGAGATATAGCTCCAATGAAGAAATTATTGATCTACTTTATGGACCTCGAAAAATCCTATTTTTTGAAAGGGATACAAAAATTGGAGAAAACGTTAGACTATGTGTATTAGGCTGGGTCGATTTGTATGGAGGCAAAAAAATTGCTCAACGTTCAAGGAAAATCGTATTCTAGGGATCAAAATAAGAAACTTTGCCGAAGAAACCATACCTCTAAAACGAAATCTGATGTCCCGACTTTTGACACGTAGGGTCAAATTTTGAAAAATTCCACTTTGACCCATTTAGAATGCCCCAATCGAATACAAAAAAAAACTGTGTTTCATTCTAAAAGTCACGAACTTACTGATCCGCCCTCGTATTTCAATTCAAATTACAATAAGTTGAAAAAGTTTACACAAATGTTTTGTGTACACAAACAACAACAAACAAAAACAGAAAACTGAAATAATTTCAAATAACTAATTATAACTTTTAGTTATTTTTTTCTCATCTGTAGTTAAAATTTGAGCAGTTAGTTTTTACTTACTATTCATTTGTTTTTATGGTTTTGTTAGTTATTTAAACAATATTTTAAAATAAATAACAAGAAACATTTGATTTAAATCAAAAGTAAGTAGACCGAATTTTAAGTAATTTACCATTTATGTTAATTTACTTTTTCAGTTAATTTAAACTACAAACTATTTTGAGTGTATAGTTGCAGTTAGGATTATTTTCAACTGTAAGAAGTTGTAAAAAGAAGAAGAAAAAACAACTTGATGTTATAAAAGTAAAATAATGAAGAGAAATTATACAAAAGAACGAAAAAAATAAAAATATGGTGATGACAGTTTTAATTAATTTAAGCTCTGAGCATATTTTTAAGATTTGCAATGTAAATTATGTCGTATTAAGAAGAGCAAATAAAAGATTATTTCAAACTTATTTTTATTGGGATAAACATTTTTAGTATTTAAATTAACAAATTGTGAAAAATTAATTTGCGATATGCTGGTCCCTAACCGGATTTCAGTCTTGCCTAAAGAAATCGTCAAATAACAATGTTCTTCGAAATTTGAGAGATATTTGTTAGGCTAAAACACAAAAAAAAGATTATAAAGTTTTTTGTTTTTACATAAAATTGGCAACTTCCGCAACTTAAAATATTTAAAAAATATTAGTACACTTATTCTTCGATTTGAACGACCCTATTTCCTTTTTTTTATTATTATTTATTTTTTTTTTTTGTATACAAGTCATTCCGTGTCAGACCGTAAGATTTTTGCAAAAAATTGACTTGATAACTCCGATGTCTTTCATATGTTAAGTACGCATTCTTCATTAAAAAATAGTTTACACGTGTTTCCAGTAAAAAATTAAACATTTTTTTTTCAAAAAGTTATGTGCATTTGAAATTCGTCAAAATCGTGAAAAATTACATGACATGACAACTTTGAAACTAATGTTTTTCTAAACAAGTGAATGGATTTTAAAGGTTAATACCTTTTTTTAAAGGTATTTGAACTTTCTTTTTAAAAATTAATTTTGTTTTTTTTTAATTTATGTTTTTTTTTTTTAAATTTTGTTTTTTTTTATTTAATTTCTGTTTTCCACCATCTTCGAACAAGTCGAAAAATCTGAAAAAAATATTTTCTTAAATATTTCTCAATATAACCTTAATATTCCCTGTAAAAACCAGAATGGAAGTCGAATGGATTCTATTTTTTCCGATAGTTTTCTAATATATCTAATATATCAGCTCGAAGTTAAAGATTATCACCATTGATCAAAAATAAATTGAAAACTTGTTAATTATGTGCAAGCTCTATCTTTGGTAGAGCTAATCTATTAGTTCTCATTTAGTGGGATAACTAGCTTATATGACTGTTTAATGTTTGCATATGATTGTTACTTCTTTCAAAACGTGTTCTGATGATGGGAACCTAGAAAATTCCCGATATAGATCTATCATCACATTCCTGAAAGTGGTCAATTAAAAAAGTCTATAGATTATTGTTTAGGACAATATCCTAATGAAGAAATATGGACTATGGCCTCAAACTTGAATAATTTTCATTTTCATTGCACAATCAAAGGTCGAAAAAACATAATTTTTATTTTTAATAAAAATTATATCAAACTTGCAAAATCTCCTTCTTTTATATGAAAATCTCTCTTATTCTTTCAAACATATTTAATATTTAACAAAAAAATTTAATTTAAAAATCTTTGTGTATGATTATGATTTTAGACTAGTTTTATTAATTTTTTCCTCTAATCTGATGAGGTTTTCTTTTCAATGTGAATTGAGAAGAAAACTTTATCATTAGTCATATGAAATTTTTAATAAAAACAAATAAAATTGTTTACTAAATTTTGTGAAAAATTGCATTAATTTAATGACAAGTTCCAATGAACGAGTTCCAGTGACATTTCATAGATCTAAAGCAAAAATTCTTTGATATCATGCAGAGAATTCTCGCAGTGTATCAGTTTATACTATAAGCTATTATGTTTTTAATTTCATATCACTTTTGTTTAAGAAATCTTATTAACTATATTTTACTTCTTATTATAAATTTTTATTCAGACTAATGCCAAATCATCATACGTCATAATATAACTGACAGTATGCATTTTATTGTCACCCACACGCACACATCTCACTCATATGCATAAAGACGTAGAATCATTGCTTTTGCAAACATTCTAATACAGCAACCCAGCAAAAAAACACACCTAACCAAATAATGAGTCTAGTAATGTAAGCCCGATGGTTTCAACGTATTTCTATTATAATTCTAATTTTTTTTAAATGAAATGTCCCAAAAGTAATGAGTTATGCATTACTGGCCGCCTTATGTAAATATGAATTATAATAATTTATATATCTGCATACAAGGGCAAGAGTAATAAGCCATTACCAGAAGGAAAAAAAATTGTGGGGTCAAAAATAGATTATGATAAAAATTACGAATTAAAAAATATAATTAAAATTTTTTTAAAACATGGTCGAGCCGGAAATCGATTACGGGTCGTCAGATTAACAGGCGACCGATCTTCACCATAATTTACCGAAGCATATAACATTTGATAGTTTAAAACATAAATTAATTTTCTTCTATGGAAATTCTCTTTAGCTTACAAAAAGATAAATTATAATGAGTCTAAAAATAGATTTACAGAAAATGTTGTATCTCTATACTTTACCAGGAAGTAATAAGATGCATAACTTATTATTTTTCACCACTTATTTTTTGTATGAGAGTAATGCATTATAAGTTTCATATAGGTAACCCAATATTTTATTATTTAAAATAATACAGAAGGTAATAATTACTCATTACAAAGTAATGTATAAAATAATAAGTCATAGTCATTAGCATGTCTTTGCTGGGAATAAAAGGAAATTTATATTATTGTTGATAAAACCACGTAATATATTGTTTTGCGTGAGTTTATATTCCAACATTCTTCATAAAACACTATAAATACGAGTATGTTACATATTTTTCTGAAAATGTAAGATCAATGTCTTTTCTTATTTTTTTTTTTTTCTTGAAATAACTCAAATTTTACTACAATACGAACTCGTAAGTATGTTTCCCGTTTCTTATGTCGTTTATATATTTTTTTTTTTTTTTTGCTTACAAATAAGTTAGTGCGTTATTATCATAAGTTTTACGCCGCACAAGAACAAAAAAAAAATGGAAATGTAGAATATGACTTTCTTGGGTTTTGGAAAGAAAAGTAAGTAGAATATAGCACACCTAGTACAAAAGTGACTCAACTCAAAATTTTTCATTTTTCAGAAATCGAAAAAGTATTTGCAACTTCATACAAATTGAAACAAAAAGAAAGACATAACTGTTTTTTAGCAACAGTTAACAACAACAAAATTCACTGATATTTTTTTTATAGATAAACATGTATGTTGTGCATAGTTTAAGCATGTAAAACCGAAAAATTAAAATTTTGAGTTGAGTCACTTTTGAACTGGGTGTGCGATATGACTTTCTTGGTTTTGGAAAGACAAGTAAGTAATGCATAGTCGTTGTAAAATGTCTACAAGAAAATACTTGTCATAGCCATCACATTTTTTGTAGAGAATCCGTAAAAGAATGTTTTGCACAGTTGGCACACAAAGTTATAACAAAATGTGACTTTGTGGGTATTTTTTTTTTATTTTTGTTCTATCATTTGTGGTAAAATTTGAATTAAATGAAAAAAATTTTGAAATATATATAAAAACTAAAAGAACAAGAAGACTAACCTTTGTACATTAAATTGTACATAACATCTTAATTCTATAAACTTTAGTAATCGGTACAAAGTATTCCATAATACAAGTTTGTTGATTTCTGTACAATTTCATAGTAGAATGAATACATTTTAGGATAAAACTAAAACATGTAACCTTATAATTGAGTGAAGAACCAGTATTATGTTTAGACTTCTAATACCTCAACCATCAACCTCAACCATCAACCTCAACCTGTACTCACATATTAAGGTTATACAAAACTTCGCTAATAAAAACATTTTGTAAAACATTAAATATGAATTTTTCGACCTTTTTAATAAAAAACTCTTTTTTGAACATCATTTTCGAAAATTCCACATTGAGGCAACTGCACCTCTAACGTTTAAAACCCATTTTTTTTGCAGTTTTTTTATTTTTGTTGTCATAGGCAATTTTTTAGCTACTTGATGAAATAATTTCCGGTTGTATTACAGTTCCAAACTTTTCTTTTGGTAACAGTCGAAGATTGTACGATGTTGGGATTTTATTTCAAATTACCAAATATTTTCATGTTAACTTTCCCCATAAATATTTCTTATATTTTACCACAGATATGGCAACAACAAAGCGAAAACTACTGCATTTTATTCATTTATAAAAAAGAAAAGTGCTTTAAGTAGGCACTCTTGGTACTGGAGTAATTAAAAGTTATTTTATATTAAGTTTATATAAAATTTATTCTGTTAGTAAAATTTCTTAAAACATTTTTTATGTGCGCAGGATTAAAATAAATATTCAAAGTCTCTCTTTTAAATAAATATCGGAAAACTTAAATACCCAGCAAAACCACACATATATCGCCATAGAGCTCACACAATACAATACATATTACAGGCAATGAGCGTAAAAGTTATATTATTACCAAGTAGGGGTTAAAGTAACTGGTTACTTGTATGGTTACCGGGTTGGAAAAAGTAATGTGGCTATAAATAGATTTTCATAAAAAAAATTCATAAAAAAAATATTTGTTTTAATTAAATAAATAACGTGGTCGTGCTGAGATACGAACCTGGTGTCTCTGTTTGTTAGGCGAGAACTCTACCAGCTGAGGTACCGTCACATACTCGTATAATAATTGTTTGCTTAAAATGTAAATGAATTGTTGTGCTTAGAGATTTTCTTTGGAATGTTAAAAGCATATACCTTACACTCATACTTACAAAAAATCACAAAGTAATGTGTCTAAATATATATTTTCAAAAAAATATCTTAAATATCACTTTACGTTAATATTTCATACATTATGTAATTGATGATCGGTAAGTCATTATATTATATTTTACAATAATGTAAAAATTAATGATGTATTACAAGGGAACACATGTGAGTCCAACTATTGGTAAAGTATTACTTTATGATCTAAAATAATGTTGAAAGTAAGGGCAATACATTACAATGTCATGCATTATGTAACCCATTATCGGTAACTCATTCATTTTTTTTTTGGAAAATAATGATACAGGTATGGAGTATATATTACTAGATAATGCATTAGTTTATCGCAAACATTACCAAAGTTTTAATTAGTACGTAAAGCTTTAATGTTATATTTATAAACATTTAGCTTTAGCTTATTCCTTACAAAAAAAAAATACATAATTACATTGTTTTTCTTAATCGTTTTTGTCTTAATTTTTGGCCTTTTTTCAATTTACTTATTTTTATTACATTATGAGTTTCTGTATGATTATGACTTGTTTTTTGGTATAGTGTGGCAAAATTTTGTTGAAGCAGTCGTAATATTTACACACAAAATTCAGAGACAAATTTTTAAAAGTTTTCTATAAAACTTCTTCTTTAAGCATGCGACTTTCTTGTGTTTGGCAAACATTCAAAAAAAAACTCATGAACAAGTGTTTTAACTCTGGAATACTTTTTCCAGAATGTAAGAAGTCTATACAATTCTTTTTTTCATGATGTCATATTCGTCATCTACGTCCAAAAGTCTTTTAGAAATGATAGGTCGTAACCCCGATGCATAAAATTTTTCTGATGCTGTTGAACTGTGTAATTTGTCAAAAAAAAGTTAACATTCTGTTGATTTTATTTATGGTATACACTGCAGCAACTTTAAACCATAAAAACAAAAATGTTGCCACTTCTCAACTAAAATTCAGTTACTTCAACTGAAAACGGTTGGTACGGTTGGTTTTCACAACAAAATATTCACTTGGAGTTGTTAGACATCGTTTGTTACTAGCCCAACCAGTTCATGGGGCTTTGAGCGTTGTATCCTACGAGGTTGATCTTCGGCATTAAGGAACTTTCTCGGTTCCTGGTCCACATGTACAGCAAATCGATTTTGACAGACAATAACGAATTTTTGTATAACGTTGGTAATATTTTCCACTCCACTATCTCGGTGAATGTCATTGTTCCTTATTTACAATTTTGCATTAACTATTCTTATGAGAACTTTATTTTGATATTGTTGAGTTAGACGAGCGACACTAGGTTCAGCGCATCCCCACATCTGAATGACATAGGTCCATATAGGTTTAATAACATTTTGATTGATAAAGTCGGATGTCTGATAATTAGCCACTCTTTGCTTCTATATTTAATTTCAAGTTATTGTCTCTTCTTTTTTACATGCTCTTTCCATTTAAGCTTTGCATCTAGCGTCATGCCCAAGTACTTAGATTGGTTTTCATGGAGGATTTAATTTCCATTTATTGTAAATGGAATAACTTTTTTCTTTTTTTGTTGTAAAGCTTGCATGTACTGATTTCGTGTAATTTATTTGAATTTTCCAGAAACAGGTCCAAGTTATTGTCGAAAGTATTGTGCTGATTCATGTTCATTGTTGTCAACTGTTAAGATTGCATTGTCATAGGCAAATGTAGATATGGTGGCAAATGTTGATATATTATGCACAATAATGCGCCCGAAATAATACCCTGAGACACTACCGAATTAATTTCAACTTCGTATTTGACACGAAAGAATCTGTTTTTTTAATATGATTCTATTATTTTGCAATAGTTAAGGCCACATTAGTTTTTACTTTCTTTTGCCGTTCTGTGTCGTTCTGTTCTGTAGGTAATATTTTGTAATTACTTTTTCTGTTAAAGCAATCAGCTGTTTTCAAATGTAAAAGAAACTCCAACCAAAAACATTTAAATCAGGGATGATAAATGCGATTTTAAAATAGTACCAACCTGCATATAAAATAGTACTTTTTCGGCATCAAAAGTAAAAAAAAAATTGAAATATAAATTAACGAACAAATCTTTGTACCCTCCAAACAATTACAAATGGAACAACAAAAATATATTAAAAAAAATATATATGTTAAGATGTGAAAACAAAATTTTGAGGTGAAAAACTTTTTTGGCTATAAAAAATATAAATTTTGTCGTGAAAAACATTTTTGAGGTAACAAAACTATTTTTTAGGTGAAAAAAAAATTTTTTTTGTGGTGAAAAAATAATTTGCGGTGAATTTTAAATATTATTCATCTCTTAGCGTCTGGTGGAAAAATATGACGTTATATTTTATACATCAGACACTACAATGAATTCTACTAATATACAGTGCAGTATACACCAATTTGTATGAAAAATTTAGAGGTACTTTCACATTGTCACTAATTACTATTGAACCGCTGGACCCATTTTGCTCATTTTCAATACCAAACTTTTCGGAAAAATGTACATAAAGCTATGTAAAAACGAGCAGTGCGTACTAAGAAAATTAGCCGATATTGATTTAAAAAATTATTAAAATTTTGAGATTTTTTCTTAAATTCACCAAATTTTTAATATTTTTTGAACGTTCTATTAATTTTTGCTGTATTGAATTACGTTTCTCACAGTTTTTTTGCGAATTCAATCCTTGTGATTGGCTGCAAAACAAATTTGTTCGTGAACTCATTCGATTTTAAAAACACGCTACTAATAGTCAATTTCACATTTTTATAAGATTTTTATTATTTATTTTTTTGAAAATCAAAATTAGTTAATAATAATTATAACCCTTAGTGATTGAATTCAATAATTGGTTTAATCGGTTTATAAAACTCTAATATAATCACCTGTAATCAGTCGCACTCAGTGAAATCATGTGATTGAATTCACAGCATTTGGTTCCAAATTAATTCATTGTTCATATAGGACTGCAAATCGAATTAATAATTATTGAATTTTAAACGGACCAAGAAATTCATACATAGAAAAATTTGTAAATCGTACTAAATGAGTCATAGGAGTATCATGGTACATTTGAGGTTCAAATAGTACCATTAAAAGTACTATAGTACCAACTTTATCATTCCTGATTCAAATATTGAAAAAAAAAATTTCACAACAAACCAATACATATGCACTTTAGGCTGTCACTTAACGTTGTATTCTATTTTCAATAGAATTGTCCGCAACAGAACAGAACGACAAAGTGAAAACTAACCAAACATACAAACTTTCAATTGAACAGAAACAAAACAGCTGATTCGTAACAGAACAGAACGTACAAACTAATTCTGCCTTTACGTGTCATAAATATTGACAATTTATATATGATTCTTCTTCGAGCTTAAGATCTTTTGTTAAAACGATTGTAAATTATTAATTTCCAATATTTCGTCTCCACATTGGGAGACTTCTTCAGGGAAATTTATTTCAATTTAATTTTTATCAATTTTAAAATTTTTGAAATAACAAATTTTAAAAAAGGCGGGAAAATAAATTTTGAAATAAATATTTGTTTTTTGTCAATATAAAAATATCCCATAAAACAATAATAGAAAATATTTAAATATTTATTATTTTTGTCAATATAAAAATATCCCAGAAAACAATAATAAAAAATATTTAAAATTTATTTTTGTTTTATTATTGTTTTCTGGGATATTTTTATATTGACAAAAAACAAATATTTATTTCAAAATTTATTTTCCCGCCTTTTTTAAAATTTGTTATTTCAAAAATTTTAAAATTGATAAAAATTAAATTGAAATAAATTTCCCTGAAGAAGTCTCCCAATGTGGAGACGAAATATTGGAAATTAATAATTTACAATCGTTTTAACAAAAGATCTTAAGCTCGAAGAAGAATCATATATAATAAAAGAAGATCGAAGAAAATTAAACATATTGACAATTTATATAAAAGTCCTTCATGCCAAATCTTGTCAGAGGCTTTGGCAACAGCAAAAAATATGACAGAGCATATTATACTCTTCTCAAGGATGAACTCGATAACTTGTATAATCCTGTGGATATAGATTATGAATGAAATCTTATTCTCTAAAACCAAATTGGTGTGATGGTTTTAAAATTTTGTCCTCTATGACTGGCTTTATACGATTTATTCCAATTTTTCGTCAAGCTTAGACAGACTTGGCAAAAGGGAAATTGATCTCTAAGACATAACTTCAGTCGGTGGGTTTGCTGGTTTGGGTACACTCAAAAAAAAAAGTTTGTAAAATCAGCAATAAATTTTGCTGACTCATCAAAATTTTAGTCAGGGGTTTTGCTCACAAAAAACTGCTAATGTCAGCAAAATTTGTAGATTCAACATAAGTTTTGATAACACTTAGTGGATCAGAAATTAAAAAACCATTGCTTATATTGTCTTTTATTTAATTAACAGACAATATTTTATTTTGTTTTTGATTTAGTTAATAGACAGTTACTTTCACAAGTCAGTGACAACGAAAATTTAAGTTGTTTTAATCCACAATTTGGTTGATTTTTCTACAAGGTGGCGCAAAAGTAATCCTCCTATCAGAAAATGCTATAAATTTTGCGATTGGCCCCTAATGTCAGTTCTGTTTTGACATTTGTGTAGTAAACACATGCGAAATACACGTTAATAAACAATGTTACGCTACACTGCTCCAGAACGCGAAATATTGGTGACTATTTATTTGACCAAAAATCGGTCGGTGACTTTGGCACAATTTCCATTCCCATTTCCATCTTAGCGGGTACGTAAATAAGCAAAATTTGCGCTTCTGGGGCACTGAAAATCCGCTTGTAACCCACGAAGAGCCATTACACCCGCTCAAAGTCACTGTATGGTGTGCTGTTTTCGCTGGAGGAGTCATCGGACCTTTTTTCTTCGAAGGCGTCGCGGGCCAAACGGTTACTGTGAATGGTGAGCGCTACAGAGCAATGACCAACGAGTTCTTTTTGCCGCAACTTGATGAATTGGGATTGGAAAACATGTGGTTCCAACAGGACGGTGCAACGGCACACTCTGCACGTGCCACAACCGATATGCTGAAGGATGCATTTCCCGGGCGCCTAATCTCCCGTTTTGGCGATTTGCACTGTCCAGCTAGATCGCCTGATTTGACCGCTCCAGACTTCTTTTTGTGGGGCTTTTTGAAGTCGCGGGTTTATGTCAACAAGCCTCAGACTCTTGCAGCTCTTAAAGACAATATCCGTCAAGAATGTGAGGACCTATCGCCGGAAGTTTTGGCCAAAGTGATGAAAAATGCCATAAAAAGGGCTCAAATGACAATCAACTGTGGCGGCGGCCATTTACATGACATCATATTCTCGACTTGATGTAAAAAAAATTAAAATACCAAATAAAAATAATCCACAAAACATCGGAAGGTTATTTTTGCGCCACCTTGTATATGTCTTAAAAGAGTTGTACTGTTTGTATAATTTTCCTCGTCACTAGTACATCTTGACATGCCGCGACATCTAATATATTCTGCGTATATCTTTTAATCTGGTTGTCGTATACACTATTAATTTGCTAATCTGCACAATTTTTTAGCAAAAGTATAGTATAAAAATTAGTAAAACATTAGTTCAAAACAGTTAAGTGCTGCATATGTATAACTAAAATTTTAGCTAAAAACATAATTTTAGCAAAAAATTTGGTGAAAAATAGTATACCTGATTTACAAGACGTTTTACTAACTATTCTACTAACTTATTTTTTTGACTATATCATTACAACTTCCACAACCTTCCAGTATGGGTACGTCCTCTAGCTTTACTATTAACTGCATTATTACAAGAAAGGTTCATTTATGTGGTAATTATTTTAGAACTTCAGCTGTTACAAGATCATATCCGGGAGCTTTTTTTGAGAGTAGTTTGCTAATTTCATGTTTGACTACAAATTCAGTTATTTTAGGAATTAGTTTATCGGGAATATTATATTGTATTTCTCTTGCTGTAGTAGTCTGAGAGTTGTTTTCAAAAAATTGTTACCAAATATTCTGCAAACACTGCAGCTTGATTTATGTGACTCCTCTTTATGGGATGGTATAATTTCGGCAGCTTCCCTTTACTTGGTTGCTTTCCGCAAGGAATAATCTTCGTCGGAGCAGTATTTCAGTGAGCATTATTTTAACTTTTTTTTGATAGGTATAACCGTTTTGTTATTGTATTATGGTTAGCGTAATATTCCAATAGGTATTTTGATTAGTATTTACAAAATTTAAGAAGTGTTTAAGTTGTCATAAAGCAAAATGTGTTTGGAATAAAACGTCGTTGTACCTGCTAGGAATGAAAAATATAAAATTTTTTAGAATTTTGTCAATTCTGTAGATAAGTAACTATGTCCTCAAGCCATGTTTTTTATAAAAAAAAATTGAAGAAAACCATAATAAAATTTCGCAAAATTTTTAAAAAGTTAACAAAATGTTTGCTTTTGAAATTTTTAAAATTCCTTTCTGACACGAAAATGCTTAGTTCACGCAATACGATAACTAATTTCAAATATAATTGTGAATGTTAGACTCAGAAACCAAACATTTTCAAAAAATGTACGCCAATTTCTTATAAGTTTGTAATGTTCGTATCCTGGTATACCTCATAAAAATTGGTATACTCATAAAAATCGGAAAACTTTGATTTCACTTGTAAAGCATCATTCAACTTTTCGCCAAGCAGAGATATATCCTAATTTTAGTGACTCCATTTTGTATTGGTTTGGATTTGAAAGTTAAAAAACTATGAGCAAAACAATATAACGAATGAAAAAAAAACTTGTGAGTTTCAAGTCCTTTTTTAAATTTTCCGACATTTAAGCTGCTATCAATTCGTTTGGTGAATATGTTGCAACGTGAAACTTTGCATGTCATAGCTTTTAAGTATATTCTACCTAACCCTGTCCAACGTTCCTCTCAATTCTTTGAGAAATAATATGCATCTAAAGTGAGTTTCAACATTTTTGAAGCAGCTCATATAACCTTGACACCTACTACAAACTTTGAGATTTTATATGCAATAACAACTTTGAATGTTAAACACAAATTGCAATACTACTTGTAAAACAAGTAAAAATACACAAATGTCAACTAAAGTATTTACGACCATATAGAAGTTGTTGTAGTAAATATGTATGAATGTAAATATTAGGCCGGGTCGATTTGTGGGGAGGCAAAAAAATCGCCCAAAGCTCAGTGAAAATCGTATTCTAGGGATCAAAATAAGAAACTTTGCGGAATTAACCATACCTCTAAAACGAATTCTACTACCCCGAAACTGTTGACTTTTGTCCCGTAGGGTCAAGTTTTGAAAAATCCCACTTTGACCCATGTAGAGTGCCCCAATCGAGTCCAAATGTATGACCGACCCCCACTAACTTTGAAGGGCCGATCCACCCATGCTCGTGGCACACCCCCCTGGAACTCCCCTGGGGGGTTCCCCATACAAACATTTCAAAAAATCTCCATTTTTGGCACTTTATTTTATTATTTTTTATTTATTTTATTTATTTTTAATATTTTATTTATTTTTTCTCTTTAGAAATTTATTTAGTCAGAACATATGTAAATGAAAAAATTAATTTAACTTAGTAATAGAAAAGAAAAGATAAAAATTACTGTTTGAAGTCTTTTTTGCTTTCAAGTCTGGGCAATTTCGCACGGCTCTCTAACGTCGTCGCCATAACAGCCTCTACATTTTCCGGTATAACTCGTTTGGAAATGCTAGCTAGCAATTGAACGTGTCGTTCTGTTCCTTGTATGTGTGATGGAATTTTTGGATCATTAAACGGTGGATCATCTTGATTTAAATATTCTTTCAAAGTATCGTATGGAATGCTTCGAGTGAATGGTGGTTCAAATACGTCATTTATGTCATTCATATTGATCATTTCCGTGTAACTTGTGCAATAAAAGTTTATATCTGGTTTTTTATAAGCTCTAAGTCCCGTTGGGTCGTCAACATCGGTTCGATAGCGTAGAATTATCTTGATAGCACAGTCGCGCTTTTCTTTGCTATCATCAAACAACATTGATAACAAGATATTTTCCGAATGCGCATAATATGAATTATCTGTAATTACTTTATTGACAATTTTGCGTAAACGAGGTTCTAGAAATCTTGACCAACTAATGAATTTGAAAAATAATCTACTACCGTACACGACAGAGCTGTAATACTTAATATTGAAGTACATTGGCACATAACATGTAATTATAAATTCAACCAGTATTCTTAAATTTGCATCTGGATTTTCCGTTGTCACATATAATCGTAATAGTCTAGCGGCCTTGGTGAGCCACCGAGAATGTACAATTTTCCCTGGTTTGATGTTAGCCAGATCCACTGAAACCACGCCGCTAGAAATTGCATGGGCCATGTCGTATAAGTACTTGGAATCGGTGGAAAATTCAATTTTTTCTGGAGCAGGGGGCATATTTTTCAACTCAATTTTCTGAAAGCCGTCCACCACCTGAAAATATATAAAAATAAAGCAATTAAAAACGGTTGACAATTATAATAAATGAGTGATAGCAATAACTTACCGGAAGAGTTTCACAAGTTTCGATTTGACGGCTCAATTTTCCGGTTGCCGATCTTGGTCCAGTGCTGGTTGATTTATCCAAAGCTTCAAACAAATGCCGAAACGGAAGTTCGTTGAAGTGTAGAAGGCAAACGAACCAATGCAATGGTCTTTTTAACAGCAATTCGAATCGTCGTATAATTCCACCGTGTGGGCCAGTGTTTGTTGGCTCACCGTCAACGCATATGCCAATTAATTCATTCAGTGATATATTTTTATCGTTAAAAAAATCATTTAATTTGGTTGTTTTGTATTCAGCGGTTTCATGTTCCAGTCTTACGTAACCAATCAATTCAGAATTCGGTTCTCTCAAAATAACAAGATGAGGTTCTTTTACCATCCTAGTATGATACTTCTCATCAATTGCATCTCTCGTTAAAGTATCATCTTTTCTGCCATCGAATGAAAATGCTAACAAATTGGTATCATCTAACCGTTTGCGAAGCACTTCTTGTCTGCATTTCTCTTTTTCTCGGCGAACTTTCGATTTATCCATGATGAGAGGTTTGCCATGGGTATCTTTCATTTTAAAATCTTGGAAAAGAGCGGTTCCCATTGCTGATGCTACTCTATCAGGCACACCAAATCTGTCACATACCAAGGCAAAGTTAAAACAATCGTATCTCTGTGTGTATTGTGAACTTGTGCTTATATCCAAATCTTCTTGAACCGGTGGCGGTGCGTATGTTGAATCATCGGGATCTTGGTATGTTGGCATTGATGACATAGACGTTGCTCCTTGCTCTTCAATTTCCATCGCAAATCCATCCATTGTTAGTCTTCTCTGATTATGTTGATCGTGCATAAACTCTTTGAGGCGTTCGGGAACCAAACCGCATGCACATGGAGCTGCCTTCAAATCGCATTTACATGTTCCAATGAAAAAAATTGTTTCCAGAGATTTTACATACTCTGTAAATTCTTGGTGTTTGTTTCTATTCTTGATTTGCTCTTGATATTTGACAAGCAATCTATTCAATTTATTATATACACTTTTTTTCAGCATTATTTCCATACCAAGTTTTTTCCAAATTCCAATCAACTTATCTTGTACTTGAATAGTGAATGATTTATAGAGCAATTTTTTTTGTTCGCTCAAGTAAAAATAATATCTCAAAATATCCAGATGGGTTGGTAAATTAAGATCAGTCAAATCAGTAGACACACCAAAAACAGTAACATCATGCCTGGGTATATGACTCATTGGGTTTTCGATAGTTGTTGATGTTGTTATTGCTTCATCTTGCGGTGTAAAGGATGGTGGATTCATTGTAAACTTTTTGATTTGGAATGATTTTTTTTTTTAAATATTTTTTTATCTGAAATTAGAACTTCACACTTTGAGTTCTTCACAACGACTTAATGCATTCACAAAAACTGTTGCGTTATATATGGTCTACGAGGTAATAAAAATGAAATGGTAATTTTAATTCTACCTGTAACCGATTTTGTTGTTAAAACTGCCCATTAAATACTTACATGTAAATTAAAAGTTAATCTGACCACAAAATCTGTTAAGCAAGTGCGCCTTTTATTACTTCTGGAAAATCCTTTATGATAATTTTATGCTCAATTCTACCTGTAACCGATTTTGTTGTCAAAACTGCCCATAAAATACTTACATGTAAATTAAACGTTAATCTGACCACAAATACTGTTAAGCAAGTGCGCCTTTTATTACTTCTGGAAAATCCTTTATGATAATTTTATGCTTTCTGTTAAGCAAGTGCGCCTTTTATTACTTCTGGAAAATCCTTTATGATAATTTTATGCTCAATTCTACCTGTAACCGATTTTGCTTAAGTAAGTTTACGACATGCAGCTGTGTCTTGTGGTGGCTTAAAAAACCCACACAACCTATTTTACGACCTGCAACAGAACGACACGTTCAATTGCTAGCTAGCGTTTCCAAACGAGTTATACCGGAAAATGTAGAGGCTGTTATGGCGACGACATAAGAGAGCCGTGCGAAATTGCCCAGACTTGAAAGCAAAAAAGACTTCAAACAGTAATTTTTTTTATTTCTTTTCTATTACTAAGTTAAATTATTTTTTTCATTTACATATGTTCTGACTAAATAAATTTCTAAAGAGAAAAAATAAATAAAATATTAAAAATAAATAAAATAAATAAAAAATAATAAAATAAAGTGCCAAAAATGGAGATTTTTTGAAATGTTTGTATGGGGAACCCCCCAGGGGAGTTCCAGGGGGGTGTGCCACGAGCATGGGTGGATCGGCCCTTCAAAGTTAGTGGGGGTCGGTCATACATTTGGACTCGATTGGGGCACTCTACATGGGTCAAAGTGGGATTTTTCAAAACTTGACCCTACGGGACAAAAGTCAACAGTTTCGGGGTAGTAGAATTCGTTTTAGAGGTATGGTTAATTCCGCAAAGTTTCTTATTTTGATCCCTAGAATACGATTTTCACTGAGCTTTGGGCGATTATTAAATCGACCCGCCCTAGTAAATATGCATGTTTACAGTTTTAAAACTGAATACTTGTAAAACCAAAAATGTTAAAAAAAAACGTATATCATGAGTTCCATGATACACCCAAAATGGCATTGACTAATGTTCTACCAATTTGATTAATTTTTTGTTCAAAAATTACACAGCCCCTTATTCAGTTTTTCAGAAATTCGCGATTTTTTCACGCTTTTAATTAAAAAAAAAATTAAATCACAAAAGTATTGTATTATATGTAATTCGAAGGTTGTTATCGAATTTCTCTAATTTAAAACGCACTCAATTTATATGTTTGTCCTTCTTCACACTTATACATTAATAAATACATGTTAAAAAATTAAATGTTGAGATGCATTTTAGACATTTTTTTTACCTCTTCAAAATATTTTAAACACAAATAAATCGAAAATTTGAAATTTGTTATAAAAATAAAGTCTCACGTTTTCTGTGACGTAAATATCATTTAATTTTCTAGATTTTTTCTAGAAAAATCGAAATTAAATTTTATATAATAACTGAAAAGTTTTCGATTGATACATTTTTACTAAATATTTACTTAGCCTCAAAAATGTACTTGTTTAATATGTACACTGATAGAAATTTGTGCGTAGTATTAATGAATTCCTTCATTAATCCAATGAATTTTTTCATAAAAACGTCCCCAAAGAAACGTTTTATTGAGTCAATGAAAGGTGTTTCATTAAATCAGTTTTAATGAATGGTTTCATTGACCCAATGAAAATTTCATAAAGTATATGAATTTTTTTTCATTACTCCTAGCCTAGTCGTTATGAAAGTTCCATGTGTTTAATGAAAAAAATTCATAGTTTGTATAAAATATTTTCGTTGATATTTAATAATTTGCACTTTTTATGATTATTTTAGCACACAAATTACAAATTTTGAAAATAAAATTTTTTTATCCATAAAAAAGAAATATTTTAATTATTGTACTTTTTTTAAATTATGTATATTAAGAACTTTAAGGTTTGAAAAAATCGTTTAAATATAATTAACAGTTATTAAAATATTAAAAGCTGAACTAACAAAACCAATTTTAATATATTTCTGTTTTTATTGCTTCATTTTTACAAAATTGTTTAATCTTTCTTTACATTTTTTATAATCTGTGTTAAAAGATGACATATTTTCTTATATGTTGGTACAAAATATGTAATTTTTTATCGATCTGGCTTGGAATTCTGTAGAACGATCCACTTTTTGTAGTTAAATTACGACCATATTAGATAAAAAATGTTAAATATTGTTAACAACGTTGTTAAAAAATAAAAATTTATTATCGTTTACCATAAAGTTTTTGGGTTACATCGTCAAAACGATAACGTTTTGAACAAAACTATATCGTTTTTCTTAGAGAATCTGTTCCCTGGAATTTAGTGACCAACTATTCAAATTCGTCAAAAACTGTTAGTTCTAGGCAAGTTTAATAAAAAAAATTTATTTATATCAAAGCTTTGGTCAATTCTGTTTAAAAGAAACTTTCATTTTTTTATTTCAAAATGATAGTACAGAAAAGAAAAATTTTTTTTTTCTTATTACAAGTCAAAATTTTTATTGAAAAAAATTTGAAAATATTTCATTGATTTAATGAATTTTTTTTATGAAATTTTCGAAAAAATCATAAAAAATGTTAATGAAAAAATACTAATATTAATGAATTTTCATTCAGTTAATGAAAATTTTCATTAAACCAATGAATCGGTTTTAATTAAATCGTTTCATTAATACTGTGAAGGAAATTTCTATCAGTGTAGTTTTTTATTGAATAATTGTGAAAGAAGACAACCACGTGAATCTAAAGATTTTTGATTCAGTGAAATCCGATAACAGCTTGTGAATATATGGCTCCCCAAAATTACATACTTTGGGATTTATTGAATTTTTTTTTTTAAAATTCTAATCGGAAATACATGTTTTTAATATAAAGAAAATCGGAAGATATGATGTCAAAAAAAAAGCAATTTTTTCCTCTTCTTTCACGGAATGAATGATATAATCTATATATAAAGTTTCCTAGTGTTTGTGTGTCTGTGTGTCTTTCTGGAGCCACAAGTAGGCCTAGGAAGCTGAAAATTGGATCAGTTATAGTACTAACCACCGGAAAGAACCTCAAGCAGCCATATTTTTCATACTCGATCTGGTGCAAAGGGTACCTGGCAAAAGCCATTTTTTATTATATGTCATTTTTTACAGCTTTCAAATGCGGTGTAATTTATCCTTAAACGTCCCTTTAGAAAGCTAAATCTTCTTTAAGTAAACAAGTGAGTGTGTTTGTCTTTGAAGAATGCAGGTTTCTTAGTTGTGGCCATACCACAAGCCAGATTTATCGGAAAAGAGATCTATAAACTTAGGCCTGTTGGCTAAATGGCGTGAACAAATAGACTTTTAAGCCTACAACTACCATTTATTCTTCTACAACTGAAAATGTTTTACTTTTGTTTGCTTGTATATGCTTCTAATGCGCCTAACAACCAAGAAATTTTAAATTTTGCATACATGTGTTAATGACTAACTACGTATACAATTTATATGAAAGCTGTTTTGTTCCATAGACGAAATTTTTTTAGTCATTGGTATGGTCTAGAACTTTGTGTGTATGACTAGAATATTAGAATAATGGTTTGCAATTACGAATAAAACCCTTTTAAAGAAATATTGCTAACTTAAAATATAATTAAAATGTGGCTAACGCCAGAATAGCATAACAAAATTATTTAATATAACATTGACCATAAACTACCATAGCGAAATAACTTAAAATACCGTTTACCATAAAACATCCCAGCGAAATAGCTTTACTTTATAGTTTTGGTCTCAAAAGCATAATAACATTGATGCTTGGATCTTTAAATGAAAATGCTGATATCAAACAGAGCATCAACACTTTAATCCCATGTATGATATATTTCGATATAAATCATTTAACTAAAACCCAAAAACGTTAAAAAATCGTCCACAAATTTTGATTTGGATCACGTAGCATATATTTTAGCGATATACCCATAACAAGCAAGCTGATTGATTTATGCAATTCAGTATACTCAAAAATAGAAGTAGGATAGACCAATTTCATCAAAATGTATTCACGTTAAAAGTCTAATTTGACGAAATTAACAATTCGCAAAACGTAAAACAGCCGGTAAATCATACTTTTTATCTTTAGACCTTAAATTTGTGTCTGGCATGGCCAGGCTTTTCAACTAGTACTAGTAGAAAACAATCGCATTAGGATAGCAAAAAGCTATGAATATCTTAAGCTTTATATTTGCATATAAAATAAAAAAAAACCAAACAAAAAATATATTTCATAGCAAATATACATAAGGGTGCACTTATGTGTTTATGTGCAGTAAAATCTTTTAACGGTACCCAGCAAAATCTCATTAATAGGTTGTTATTACGGAACATGCTGCCGGTAATAAGTTAAACTCTTTACCCTTGCATTACTTCGCAGCTTTTAATATTACTGACTGCCATTTAGTAATACACTTACAATACTATGTAGGTAAATACCAATGCAAATGTAATTAAAAACAAATGAAATTTCACTTAAATAAAGACGACAAACGTTTCAGTAAATCAACTAACATTGTCATTTGTTTTTTAATGTTCAAAAAATTACTAACAACTGTAGTATAAAGTTTAAAGTTTTCAATTTACTCCCACGTTGAAGAACAAAAATAACGAAATAATTTCTCTCAAGAGGTGAGTATACAAGATATAAATACGAATTTTTTACACAATATGATATGTGATATAACGAATAATTCTGTATCATTAACTCAAAAAACATATTTTTGGAGTTGTGACGTTCTTGAAGTAAATGAGCGATATGTATAAGTGACATGTGATATCGAGGCATTTTATTGGTTTTCACAACAAAACTCGGTTAATACAATTTTAGTTGCAACAACTAAAATATTCAGATATCAAATTTGAATATGGTTGTACTGGTTGTTAACAACAAAATACACTTTTCATTTCGGTTGGCACTTTATTTTTATATGTGTATATCTCTGTAGAACACTTTATACATTCGATTTATAAGAAGATCTTTCACATCCCGTTTCTTTATGTTAAAAAAAATAAAATATTATTTTACAAATGGGGAACCAAAAAATTCAATGTGGTGTATTCATAAAATGTGATTAATATTTTTCTTGATTTCAATTTAGCAATTATTATTATAATTATAACTCAAATATTAAAGGATATAAGGGTCATACAAATTTACCTTTTTTTATATATAACATAAATCCTGATTTCCCAAAAATTTCGTCACTTTCAAACATAAATTAATTTCGAGTTATTCACTATAACCAGGGCAACCAGAAATATACTTATCAGGTTTTTTTCTTCTGCGTAGGGCAAGTTTTTGCATATTTTGCTGCTAAAAGCATGTTTTTTAGAATCCTAAGATCATGTTTTTTGTAAAAAATCTTATTTTTTAGAATATTTTGACAAAAGCATACTTTTCCAGCTTTCTCTTAATTTTTAGTTAGTGACATTTTTTTTTTTTCAATTAAACAATTTTCAAAATTTCTTTTTATATTTTTTAGAGTTTCCGGCATAAATGTTGGAAATTCAACATAATTTTGCAAATTTTAATTTTCTGTTTTAAGACTATGCCGATTTCTGCATAATTATTTTTTTCCGTTTTTGTAAGCAGTTTAAAAAAATTTCGCTGAAACCTCTTCCAACTGCACTAAAACCAAGTTTTTAAATACGAACTGTTAAAGAGAAAGCTCATTTGTTAAATTTCATCATATTGTCCGATCTTACAGCATAACTTTAGTTGTTGAGGAATATTTCAGGTTGCCTTGACTTTAACACAATCTTAATGAAATTATTTCTGAAAGCAATCAGCAAATCTTCAAAGTAATAGCAGAAATTAAAAGAATTCTGTTATGGAGATGTAATTTCGATGTGGTGAAATCTATTAGAATATCCAAAAATAATAAGGACACAAAGAAAAATATATGAGGTCATTAAAATCAGTAAATCTTCAAAGTTTTAACAGAAATTTAATAAATTATGCTATGCAGATGTAACGCTATTGTGGTTAAATTCATAACATATTCACAATTGTTGTAAACAAACATAATGTTTTTAAAATTAAAAACAAAAATTTGTACTATCACGAAATAAACTGCTACTTTTATTTCCCACTCAAACTTTAGTGAATCCAAAGTTTTGTAGAAAAAAACAGAAAATTAAACAAAATTGGTTTACATACACAAGGTTTTTTTAGTTTGATAAATAAATTTATAATTTAAATTATATTTACTGTTATAACAATAATACTTACTGTTATTACGAACTAGGGGTGCCGATACCGAAAATCCCCGGATTTATAAATCCTGAAATCCAGGGATCTTTTCCCAGTAAAACCCGGATTTTTAATTTGCTTATTTTATTACTTTTTGTGTATTACACACTCGAAATAACGAAAACAAATAAAATTTTGAAAACAAACCTAAAATGTTTTAAAAAAATAATTCTGCTGTTATAATATTTCACAAGAGTAATTAAATACAATTTGAATAAATTTAATTGGTTCAAACAAAATGTAATAACTAAATATTTAATATGCAATGAATTCCCTTTTAAAGAAAAATTGGAATCACTTATTAACCTGCCGAAATGAGTTCATTAAAATTCTTTTGAATTAATAAACTAAAAAGTTCTAAGCATTATTATTTATTTTTTTAAGATTTTTATTAAATTTATTTTTTATGACGTTAACTCATCAAAGACACGTTATAGGTCCACTGGACATTTTGCTACCAAGCAAAAAACATTTTTTTTGGCCTAAAACGCCCTCTATTAGAAATATTTGCAAATAAAGTTGAAACTTTGACGTAATATAAATCCTAGACGGTTAAAGATATTAAAATAGTTTAGTTTTGTTTAAATTTGTGAAGAAATCTTTATTAAAAAGTATGTTTTAAATTAATTTTTTTTTAAATATCGTGTATTTCGTCAATTGTTTAAAATTGTCATATGGGTGTTTCCCAGAAAAATTATTTATAATATAACTAATATTACACAAAATAAATGTATCTGCCAGTTTCCGTAGGAGCAACTTTAATTTTCTTTATACTAACAAAAATATGCCACTTTGAATTTGGTACACCGTGAGCGTTTGAAATTTTGAAAATTTTCTTCATGCTTAGAAACAATTTTGAATGCGACAAGTTCAAATTTAATTTTCACCGACTATAATAGGCGTTACCCCAAAAGCAAAAGAGTTTGTTTTTCGTAATTCATTCAAACGATTTAATTTTATAGTAGCAGAGAGTAATAAGGTAAGTGAGATGAAGAATTTTGTAAGGCCAAATAAGCATCAAAAGCCTATTTTGATTTTTTAAACATTTTATTACAGATGTAACGACTGTTACTTTTTTTTTTGGCTTTTTGCATTTGAACTGTTTTCGTCCTACTTAATTGGATTCTTACTAATTTTAGCTGAAAAATCATGAAGCAAGTTACCAAGATGCAAAAATACATAAAATAAAACGAAAAGAAGACGCGAGAAATATAAGGCTTACTTAGCTAAAGAGAGGGAGAGAGAGAGAGCGCTCAAAAAACGAAGACTGGATCAAAAAAAGGTGATGACGAACGAACGCCAAACTCATGAACGAAAAAACACAAGCGAACGCGTAAGAAAATTTCGTGAAAAAAGAAAGAAGAAAAGAAAAAATCTGTAATGGCTGCAGCCATAGGAAGCTTTAAGTCAAATAGTTCTCTTCAGAAAGCTGTATCAATAGTCAAACGCAACCCACCAATTAGCCCGTCAAAAAGGATGGCAGTTGTTAGAAAACTTGCTTTATATGTAGCTGGAGCCAAGCTCGATTTCCATTGTCACATGTGGCAATCCTGACATCATGCTTATAAGCATCTTTGTATTTAAAAAACCCAACCATTATTTATCTTTTGTTTTTTAGCAGAGTAATATATTTTCATATTGTCTCATCAACATAATAATCATGTATAAGATTAGGCTTTTCTATATTTTTAAATAATTTTTGGAAAATGTTCCATCAAAACGAAAAAATGTTGATATTTCAAAATAATTATTTGGCAACTCTGTTCAATAATTTTCCACAAGTTTTTCATTCGCGCTTGTGAAAGTGTTGCATTAGTTTAAGTTTTTTAAACCGCTGGGTTTTTTAAACTTCTGGGTTGAAAACAGAGCACTTGGTCAATAATGAGTTAATAGCAGTTTTCAAAATTCCAAATTCCAGGAATTATGAAAATCAGGCCCATTTGGCACCCCTAGTACAAACATATATGAATTACTTTGCAACTTTTTTTTATCTAGTATGTTTAATATTGTTTGTTCTTTTACTAGCCCCACTTGTATTGTTGACGTCGTTTTTTGATTTTTTAAGACATAAATACTGCTTAAATGTGTAGGGGAAGGTGGGGTACATTTGTTGCTCAATAAATTGTTATCAGTTTAACTAATGCATATTTTTTTATACGTATTTTCTATTACTTTTTTGTAGCAAATAAAAAAGAACCTACAAAAAAGTTTCTGTTTTTTTTTTTCAATATAAAAAATTATTCATTAGTTATGTTTTTACGAACGACGTATCGCAAATAATTAAACATTGCAAAAACTATGGCAGTTTTAGTGACTTTAGTCATAATAGGGTAAATTGGGACATGTGGTTGGGATAAATTGGGACGTGTAATTTAAGCAGTTTTAACGCTTTTAATGTTTTTTCTGTGATATGAATTGTAAATTATTAATTCATTTGGAAGTTATGCCTCGGAAGTTTAACAAAAAAGCAACGAAGGCTATCCTTATTAATTATTAACAACCATAAAGGGCTTTCAACTTAGAATGGACGGCGCTTCAAAGGATTCCGCAATGAAACATCGTACTAATAAACCACCAATTTGAAAACCATGGCTGACATCATCTTCACCAATATCTTTGAATATTAATTTTGGTATAACGTTTTCCGAAGAAATGTGTTAGAAATAAAATTCATTGAACTGTAAAACATATTAGATGGCTGTTTACTTAAAATGTGCTCAACTAACATTACTTACATTCATTATAACTCAGACTATTCAGACGAAGATTAAGAACTTTGGTTTATTTTTATCATATTAATTTTCTTTTTCACTTATTTCGTTAATTATCATCTAATAAAAAAGAATTACCGTTTAAGCTATAGTTTTTTAAACTTTAGTAATTTAGAAACTACTAACGAATAATTTAGTTGTGTTCATTTGGGTTAAGAAGCTACACCACGAACCACTCTTTGGAATGGATCTATCAAAAACTAAAAAATAGAGGTGGGTGCATTTTAGGACCTTGAAAAAAAAACTGGTCCCAAATTCCCCACATTCCCCTACTTATATCTGTGTGTGGGTTTTAGTACTTTTTTCCCCCTTTCAGTGTCATATCAAGTTTAACAGAAACTTAACTACCATGTACAACACAATTTCTTTCCGTTACGCCGTATTATGTTGCTGTGTATTCTTTACTTTTTTCCGTTTGATCTTTTCTTCTCTGTGTTTTTTTTTCTGGAAAATTATCTTTGTTACTAGTGTCCGGCCGATGATATCGTCCAAAAACGATATTTGGTCGGTTTTTTAGTATTTGGAGAAAATGTGGACAAATGTTGATATTGAAAATATATTTTTTGAGTAATTCTAATTCAATTTTGAGTAAAAAACTTAATGAAAAATCCGAAGTTTAGCTGTAAATTTAAATTATCGGCCGCCGAAATTTTTATTAAATTAATTGCTTAATTACGGATTTTTAATTATATTTGACCCTCAAAAACGCATCTAATAAGCGCAATAAATAATTTTCTATTTGTTCACAATTCTTTAAAACACCGAATACCGACAAAAAGCATTTTTGGGCTACAGTCTTCGGTCGTACACCAGTTGTTACATATTGTTACAGTCGTTGTTGTTAATATCTCTTGTCTGCTGTTGGTTGCTGTTCTACTGCTATGAACCCATATCATGTTAATGCTTCGTTAATTTAGACATTTTTTTAGAAACAATTTTTGTTAATTTTTTAAACTTGAGACAATCTTTTTCTTTTAAAATTTTTTTTTTAATAAATGTCTTTGTTTTTTTTTTTGGTCCCCAGGTAAACGCTGGAAATTTAATTTACCTTTATTTAAGAGTTAATTTGTTAACGTATGTGGAGTTAAAAATGAACTGACTTATTCACAGTAACAGCAACTTTTACTTAGGTATAACAGACTAACAAGGGAACTATGATATGTTGTAAAGGATAAGAAGTATTTGACACGTCTTTTTTTAGGTGCGCAATCTCAAATTTAGAGGTTAAAAAATGGGGTAAAAAATTACCCATTTTGTCTGATATTTAAAATATGTCCTGCATCTCCTTAGATTAGCAGTATGTAAATCGTATATGTAAGATAAGATTATATATTGGTCAATATGTAATATCCTAAATAAAAAAAAAATGATATATAACGAGATATTCTTTAATATAAAAATATATGATCATACCAAATAGCATATTTATTAATATGTATTTATATATAGTAATATTTTCAAAATGTTTTACCAAAAAAATTCATGTATAAGCTCATCCAATCATGTATAAAAAATACAACTCTGAATTTTATATATGCATAAATTAGCATAAACATGATTAAATTTTTATAAAATTAGATATAACCCCACACATAATTGTATATAAATAATGCAAACATCAAAACCGTCTTCTGTCATCTTAAATCTTACTTATATAATCAAAAACTGCAAAAATTCCCTAAGTGAGTTTCTATGTAACTATATATAATTCAAAAATTGCAAAATATTTTACAAAAATTGGTTACAATTCTGCAAAATCGATTCCAATTACAACCCTGCGGGAAATGGACCAGTCACTGGCATTGGCACGTGACTAGAACTTCTTGTGTATGAACTTGTCCTAGGTTAGGTTCTGTTTTATGAAAGTGACCGGTACTTTTAACATGGGCTTGTCATAGGAGGTGGCAATTGCTACCTTTGGAGCACCTTGTAACTTGGCTAATAACCTGACGAAGGTTACCTATCACCGTACCGACTGAAATGAATTAGCTACGGAACAAGTTAGAAGTAGGCAGTGTTAAGGTAGGATCATTTTTGGATTTATGTGACATGCAACTAGACCAGTGGGAAAATAATTATCTCGTACCTGGTGTAGGTGTACGTATCGTAGAACTGGAGATCAATTTTTGATTTAAAACTAGTCACATAATAAGCGCAATGTGTGCTGTTACTGGGGTAGTTTGAATGGAATAGCTTTGTGAAATACCACTGCACTGGTCTAAGGAGCCGGGTATGCGAAAAGTTATTAGCAAATAACCTGTTACTTTTTATTCACCGAGTGTTATGTTATACACGAGTTGCTAAATTGCGCGTCCAGAACCAGTCACTGAACTCCACTGAAAGAGTGTGTCATAGCAACTGGTCACAAAACCTTCAAAAAGGCACAACAAAAATCAATTTTAAAATAAGTTTATTTCAGTGTTATTTCCGCTTTGTAGCAGTCAAGGGCACTAATTGTCATATTTTCATCCACTGCTAACGGGATTGAACCTGTTCAATGACCAGTAACAACTTCAACTGCAACGGCCCTAGTTGCTTCAGTGCACTATGGTGTTATGTTACTTTTTCTTCAGTCACATGATAGACCTGGTACCAACTTGTCAATATTTTATCACCATTACCATAATCACGTGATTGGTCATTTCACACAAATTAACACTATTTGGTACACCAAAATTTTGGTTTCAGCAGTTTCGTGACGTGCCCCCCCAATCATATATCACAAAATCGTCACTTTGAATCAATCGACCCTTCATTTCCCGCAGGGAAATAACAAGCCCTCCAGCAAAATATTTTAGAACAAATTACAATGAACCTGTTCCAGAATAGCATCTTTTATCTCCGGTTACATGGAACCGTTTCTAGAATAGGTTCCTGGGAGTCAAATTGTAAGGTTTCACTGTCCCAGAACCAGTTCTAAAGTAACTTGTTCTGGTTTGGAGGTAACGAACTTATTAAAAATAGGCAAACTCCATATAAAAAGAATTGGATGTGAAACATAAATTATAAGCTATATGTTATAATACAGTATAAGTTGTTTATTTATTTAAAAAAAAAAGTCTATGGAAAATTAATCCTTGCAAACTTTATATTAAAAAAAAGAAAACAATATACAAATATACATATATACATATATACAATTTATAAAAATAAAATTTATAGAAATAAAATATTAAATATTATGTAATTGGTTTAACAGCATAATAAGATTTCTCTTTATAACATCCGGACTATACGAAAGATCAATGTAGGCGTATAAGTTGTTAAATTCATCACATATTCTGCGGATGTTATCAAAGTTTGCATAATTTGTTCGGAAGTATTGGAGTTTTATTGGAATATAGTATCTTGTCGGACGGTTGGGAACAATGAAATCTATTTTACCCAGCAGGAATTCGGAGTTTGTTGCACCATTTAGCAAATTTACCATAAAATATATATTTAACACCAACCTCCTACTTTTGAGAGTAGGAAGCTTAATAAGTGCTAAGCGACTCTCATATGAGGGCAAATTGATATTCGGATTCCATTGAAGAGATCGAAGACAGAACAATAAAAACTGTTTCTGCACAGATTCAATTTTGTTTATATGGATTTCATATTGTGGATCCCATACGACGGAGGCGTATTCTAAAATGGGTCTAACGAGAGTAGTAAACAATTGCTTGATTATATATGGATCATTGAATTCTTTTCCCCAACGTTTAATGAAACCCAAAACTCCTTTTGCTTTGTTTACAGTTTGCGATATATGTGAATTAAATGTGAGTTTATTATCTAGCAATACTCCAAGATCAAGGAATGTATCAACATTTTCCAGTTGATAACCATCTAATGCGTAACTACAAATTATTGGACTTCTTCTATAAAACACCATATGCTTGCATTTCAATAAATTTAGTTCTAAGAGGTTTACTTTGCACCAACGAAGAAAACTATTCAGATCATCTTGGAGTAAGAAACATAAGTTTGAATTGTTGTATCTAAGAAAGAGTTTTACATCGTCAGCATACATTAATATTTTCGAATGTGTAATGCATGAAGGAAGATCATTTATAAACAAAAGGAATAATATAGGGCCTAAATGGCTGCCTTGTGGAACACCGGATAAAACAGGAATAATTTTGGACTTGTGATTATTATATAGGATGCATTGATTTCTATTTTTAAGGTATGTAAACATCCATTTTAAAAATATAGGTGTGAATCCGATTTTGTACAATTTATTTAGCAGGAGATCATGATTAACTTTGTCGAATGCTTTACTGAAATCAGTATAGATGGTATCAGTCTGCATACCGAAGTTAAACGAACTTATTACTGAAGTTGTAAATTCCAATAAGTTTGTATTTGGGGAACGTCCTTTTCTAAATCCATGTTGTGATGATGAAAGAACTGAGCACACTTGGTGTGACAAGGTGTCGGTCAATATTTTCTCGAAGAATTTAAGAATAGCGCTTAGCTTGGCTATACCTCTGTAGTTACAAATATTTGATTTGCTACCAGATTTGAACAACGGAATTATAAATGATTGTTTCCAGTAATCTGGAAAGTAACCATTGGAAAGTGATAAGTTAAATAAATGTGTTAAAGGTATGCTTAATGAGTTAATACACTTTTTCAGTACACAATTTGGAATGCCATCCGGTCCATAAGTGTAGGAAAACTTTAATTTATTTATAGCATTCATAATAGTGGATATATGTAATGTCGGAATATTAATTTGTGATGCTTCAGGAATTGGATATGGATAATAGGTATTTTGGTTTACGCTATATAAAGAGTATGTGGAAGAGAAGAAATCAGCAAACATGTCACATATTTCCGAGTCTTTTGAGGATTCGATTTCTCTAAATTTCATCATGGATGGATAACCAGTTATTCTACGCTTGGAGTTTACAAACCTGTAGAAGGACTTAGGATCGGATTTAAAATTATTTTTTATTTTATGTATATAGCTATTGTAGCATTGGTTATTTGTTATATTGCATTCAGATCTTGCAATGGAATATTTAGCATAATCTGTAAGTAATACAGATTTTTTGTAGTTTTTATAATATTTATTCTTTGAGTTTTTTAGCCTGGAGAGCAGCTTATTGTTCCAAGGAGGTCCATTCGATGTTTGTATTTTTATCATTGGAATACAATTTTCAAAACAATTAAATATTTCGTTGTAGAAACATTTTATGGTTATATTTGTTCTGCAACTTGTTATTTGGATTTCACTGGGCCATTTTAATATTAACAAAAAAATTTTTGTAATTAAATTAAAATTAACAATTTCGTTTAAAACAAAAATTTGATGTTTAAAAAAAATAAATAAATAAAATTTAAGTTATTTACAAAGACATTTTGTGTCTTAAACCCGTTTTATGGAGGTCAAATATATGTAACTTAATATTTTTAATTTAAGTATATTTGGAGTATTATGTATCTAATTGTATTTAACTATATCTAATTGTATCAAATACAATAAAATTATTACAATATATTTATGTTTTATCATATGGATAAAAGTCTGACAGAATTGTATAGTTTTTTATTAAATTGTATATATTTAAATATAATTAGATCCAAAGTAATACACTTTAATAGAACCATTTTTCGGATCAAATTATATCCTCTTATATTTTCGGAAAATATTTCATCATATATAATTTTATATAAACTTTTTTACTCGGAAAGACGTGATTATATGTTGCATCGTATTAAAAAATTTAGAGGAAATATTTTTATATATAAACATACATAAAAATATATATTCACATATAATAGTATGCAATAACATATAGGTTACAAAATTTAAAAATACGAATAAACATTGTTCGAAAATTCGTAATTGCATTTTTTCAGTAATTTTTTTTTTTCGTAAGAAATATAAATTATATGTATAAACAGAGCTTTGAAGAATTCATTATATTTTGCAAATGAATTAGTGTTTTTGGACGTAAACGTGTACAATTTCGTGAGAAGGTGTATTTGGTCAACTAGTTTTTTGTTAGTTACTGCCATTTGGATTTTGGGGGACGATAAACTTACATGCATGTAAGAAATTGGGAAATATGATGTTTTATTTTAAATGTTATTCATAATATATATTTCGATTATTTCCATATTTTTTATTCATTTGCATTATGTTAACGATGTGTAAGTCCTGACATTTTTATATATATTTAAAACAGTAACAACAAAGTATATTTTCGTTTCAGCAAAATAAATTAACTAAAGAAAAATTTTATATTAAATTTTCAGTTTTTTTCAATCTACTAAGCTGCAGGTGTGCTCTGAGGGAGCTCATGGAGGCATTCACTGTGAGTCTGTGTTGGGTACCCGGACACTGCAAGGTGGATGTCAATGAGATGGCGGACGAACTTGCGGGTGGTAAAGCCCCCCCTATGTTACTACTTTGAGGTGATATGGAAGGGATTCCGTGAAACCGTTAACCAGTCACGGAGGGACTGAATGGATTGCAGGGTGTCTAGGGCGTTATGGCCCGCATTGGACGCAGGGGCAACCAAGGTTCTTTTGGGACTGACCAGGGATGGTCTCATGACCCTTACCGGGTACCTGACCGGTCATTGTTCTGTCAGGGGCCTTCGCAAGCAGATGGGACAGGGACATTCCGGACTTTTGCAGGTTGTGCGAGGACGTTGAGGAACTGGAGACAGTTGAGCATATAATGTGCCACTGTCCGATGTTGCAGGGTCTCAGACAAAAAAGGCTAGGAGATAGATTTCACGACGAACTTGGGTGTGTCGCAGGATGCAATCCAGTAGATTTGCATAGATTTGTCAGGGAAATAGGACGGGGACGATAGGAGCTTGTTCTCGGGAGTATACATCCTTTCTATCTTTCTTTCTATCTATGTTTCAATCTATCTACTGTCTATTCCTATTTTTTCTTACTTTTTCACTAAAGGGATTCACAATGGACCGTATTGGTCTCCGAGTGGAGATGTGCCCTTGGGCACATAACCCTTCCTAACCTAACCTAACCTGCAACAAAAGATGTACAAGATGTTTTACTAACTTTTTTACTAACTTATTTTTTTGAGTGTTCATTTATTCATGTCGTCTATGTGGGATTACGAACATTTTTATATTTTATATAAAATTATTTAAAAAGGAATCACAAAAGTTTGTTTTATGATTTTGATCAGTCTACTAATATTAAGAAAACATTTTATTAATTTTTAGCAGGGGTTTTTTAATTTCTCATCCACTAAGTGTTAGCAAAACTTTAGCTGAATCTACTTATTTTGTTGCCAAAAATCTGCTCGCTGATTTTCATCATTTGTTTTTTTAGAGTTAAATTTAAATTTATTTCAATAAGTGGGAACTAGGGAATGAATTGTTTACAAAATTTATAAATTATGTAAAATTTATTTTTGTACAACATCAAACAAATTTTCTTAAAAACATCGATTTTAATACAAAATATGCAATAAAAATGCAAAAATATGCATTTATAACAAAATATGCTTTTATAGAAAAACAATTTAAAATTAATTAAATTAAATAAATAAAACATAAACGGGCTTTTTTTCAGTAAATGCTATATATTAATGAATATACAGATTTTTAATGAATTTTTAATTTTTTACACATTTCTAATATTTCGTACGTATTTATGTGTTCACACTTAATTACATGTAACATTTTAAATGTCATGTTTAAATTCTATTCATACTTATCAATGTATGTTTATACAGTGTTGTATGTAAATTATTTTTACTTTATGATAAAGTAAACTTTGCATGCCAGCTCATAATAATCTTTTAACGACACTGTTACACAAGTGATAATTGCCAGGGATAATAGAAGCAAATGGTGCTCATGACACACACGGGCATCATGAAGATTATAATTAATTTAAATTAGTTTTTAAATTGTGCACATTATTTCAAAATAATGTTGACTTAAATGTTTGGACACACTCAAGAAAATGAGTTAGTAGAAAAGTTAGTAAAACGTCTGGTAAATCAAATATACTATTTCTCAGCAAAAATTTTTGCTGAAATTGTGTTTTCAACTAAAATTTCAGTTATACTTATTCAGCACTTAACTGTTTTGGACTCATGTTTTAGTAATATTTTAATAATGTTCTACTAATTTATTTTGCTAAAACAATTGTGTATTTGTTTTTCATACAAAGGCTTGTCAAAGTAAGTGTCTATTAATTAAATAAAAAAAAAAATAAAATTTAAATTTTATAAACATTAAATGTGTATTTGTAAACTAAATCATAAAAGTGATTACGAATGCAATATACGGTCAGGTAGACAGACTATAGCAAACGACATGAGTGCCCATTCTAGGTAGTTTTTTATGTTTCCTTTTTCCTATTGCAAAAAAAGAGGTTGTATATTAACAAAACCATTGATGAAAATAGTTGAAAGATAATTTTGTTTATGTTATACATAATTATTTCTATATATTTTCAGATATTAAATTAATTCATGTCGTCAATGTGGGAGTATAAACAGTTTTATATTTTGTAACGTGTTGTAAATTATTTTTAAAAGAATCACAAAAATTTTTTTCAGATTTTCAGCAAATAAATTAACTAAAATATAATTTTTCTACAAATTTTTATTTTATTTATTTTTTTTTCTACTAATATTCAGCAAAAAATGTACATATTGGCCTGGGTTCTATATTCCACTACGAAGTGAAAGTGGAATCCTTTTTAATTCCACATTTTCAATTCCGCTGTGTTCTGAAGAACGAGTGAATCGTTTTTTCACGACGATTTCGTTTTCATTTTGTTCTTAACAACAACATAAAAAAATGCGGTATAAAACCAAATTATCACTTTAAAGTGAATGAAATTGCAATAAAGAAGAGTGCATTTTTTAACAAAAATAAAAATTAAACAAAAAAATACTTATTTTTAAAATAATATAAAATGAGTTTCGCAATTGTGATTTCCTGGTATTTAATTAAAAAAGAAAAATAAAGAACGGAAAATCTATATAGAAAAAGCCTTCGTGACTGTTCAAATCCTTTGGAACTACCAAAAAAATCGTAAGACAATAATTAAAACTGAGTAGCAAGTGTTTAAAATTAATAAAAAAATAGTTTTATTGCGTACTTATTTATTATGATCGCAAAAGACTTCAATCTAGCAGTGGAAAGAAGTACAGCGTCAAAAATTTTAACAAATATGTGTAATGTTTTGAAAACTGTCATATACCCAAAATGGATTAGATTTGAAAGAAGTCGCGAAGAAATTGAGAAATCTAAAAGAGAAATCAAAAAGGGAAATCATCGGTTGCGGTTCCTCATTTTCTATATTTTCAGTGCCTTCGTCATTTTTATTTAATTTTTGTAAAATCACGTTTACTACATTGTCGGAACTGGTGCCATCTAAGTTTGACAATTCAGTAGATGAATTTGTGGTTGTTTACCCTTTGCTAGTCGTCCCGAATGATTTAGCAGCTGGAACACCTTCGACTGCTGTATAAAGGCCAGAAAGTTTGGCCACTGAATCTTCTTTGGATAATATGTGTTGGATATTATTGGTTCCTCCACCTGTTGCCGTTACCTCTGCTCTATTTTCGGCCATTTTTTTACGAATAGTAGCCTTCCAATCAGCCCAAGCCTTTTTCCAACTAGTTGCATCGTTTTCTGGAGGTCATAAGCTGTTTAATGTACTTGCTAAGTCCTTCCACAACTGGCCTTCAACTGTTTTGTCGGCCCTCTAAAAACCTTTGGGAAAACCAGATTTTTTTTCCATGAATGTTAAAATGGGGCCTCTTGTTCCGGATTCATGTGTTTTGCCGTAAAAAATACAACACTTTTTCAGTTAAATAAACGTATATTAACAACATATCACATTTACTTACATTGTTTGATTTTTTTTTTTTTACTTTTAATATTCAAAATAATTTTATTTTCTAAAAAGTTTGGTTTTTTCGCTCAGTTAACTAATAGCGTTTTACAATTACTTTTTTTGTAGTGAAATTGTTTTATAGAACACATCAAATCACTTTAATTCCACTAGAAACAAAATGAAAATGAAATTTTTCTTTTCAAATCACTTATGTGGAATTGGGAACACAAATTGAGCGGAAGTTTCAGTTTCACTTCATTTTCGGAATGTAGAACCCATGCGATTATCTTTTAGCAAGGATTTTGTAATCAACTTAGTCATGCTCGGCTCTATGAGTGGGTGGTGGGGGAAAATACCACTAAGAAAAATCGACAAAAAGAAAAAAAAGAAAAGAAAGGAAAAAGAGGGAAAAGAGGCAAAATGGAGAGGAAAAGAGTGAATTAAGAACAATTGAAAGATTTGTAATGCATAGTTAGACAAAATTTGAAAAGTTATCAATTGGCAAATACGGAAATTTCGTTTATTTCAAGATGCCTTGTTAAAAATATACACTTGTTTATATTTTTTATTCCCAGGAACGAGAAATATGCTCTAAAAAATCGATTTCATGCCATAAGAAATACCTTAAAAAACAACAACTATTAAAAACACAGGTTTCTTTAAAAATACGTACTTTATATCTTATTTTATAATATAGTACAGGTGGACTAACTTTTATGAAACTTATTTCAATTGCTAACAAAAGACTAGATAAACGATTAATTATACTTAAATAAAATAGTCTTAAAACTGAAAACTCAAAATTTGCAAACATGGTTTGAATTTTTTTAAATTAGTGCTACAAACCCCAGAAAAAATAAAAAAAAAAAACTTTGGATTTTCAAAAAAAAAAAAAAAATATATACAAAAAATGTTTGTTGCTCATAAGAGTACAAAAATATGCTGAAATTTGGATTTTTTCCTAAAAATATGTTCAAAATATGATCAAATTACGCAAAAATACTGAGTTTAGAGCAAAATATGCTCTACTAAATCGATGCCAGAATTCGTAAATAGGATGCATAGGAAAAAACATGATACAGCATATTTCTTGTTACCCTGATTATTACATTTTGAGCGTCTGTTCGATTTCGACTCCTGTTATTTGGAAATGATAAAAAGAACAAGTGAATAAACAAAAAGTAAAAACAAACTTTTATTTAATAAAATAATATAATAAAAATAATTTAATAAAAATCTGAAAAACAATACTAAATGTAGTGAAAAAGAAGATTAACACAAAAAAAAATTTTTATTGAAAAAATAAAAATCAAAGTTTTACAAAAGAAGTTGCACGTAATTGCCCCTACCTCTTTTAGCTACAAGAGTCATTAATACCTCATTTTAGAGCTACTTAAATTGTGGTTTTACTGGTACAGGAAATATATTCACTTTATAAAGACAAAATATATTTTTTTTAATTGGTTGTTCAAACCGATTTATTTCAGAAACGTGGGTTTCCCAAATTTAAAAAAAAATATATAAAGGGTGTCCCAAGAAGAACGCAATTTTTAAATCTGGCAACATTCGAAGTGTCATTGTTTGACATTTGAACAATTGTTATTGCTTGCTAGTAGAAGGTACGAGGTTAGTAAAAATCGAGCGCTACACGAATGAACAACGCATTCTCATTGTGAAATTGTTTTACCAAAATGGTGAAATGGAAAATGCTGATTTTGCCGATAAAATCATCTTCAGTGACGAGGCAGATTTTCATCTTGATGGCTTCGTCAATAGGCAGAATTGTCGCATTTGGGGTGAGGAAAATCCTCGAGTGATTCACGAGAAGCAAATACATCCTCAACGTGTCACTGTGTGGTGTGGTTTTTGGGCTGGGGGAATCATTGGAAATTTTTTTTATGAAAATGAGGCAGGTCAAGCGCAAACAGTCAATGGTGTTCGGTATCGTGAAATGATAACCAGTTTTTTCTTGCCTAGAATTGAAGAAATGAATGTGGAGGGCATGTGGTTCCAACAAGACGGCGCCACATGTCATACAGCCAGAGAAACAATTCAATTGCTGCATCAGTCATTTCCCGGTCGTGTTATTTCGCGTTTTGGAGATCAGAATTGGCCGCCTAGATCGTGCGATTTAACACCATTAGATTTTTTTCTTTGGGGTTTTTTTGAAGTCGATGATTTACGCGAATAAGCCGACGACGACTCAAGCCTTAAAAGAGGAAATTGGACGCTGCATTAATGAAATACCGCAGCATTCATGCAAAACGGTCATTGAAATTTCATTAAAAGATCGCGTGCATGCCATCAAAGCCGCGGCGACCATCTGCACGATATATTGTTCCATACATAACCTCATTCTGTCTACTTTACGATATAATAAAGTTTCACGATTTTATATTACCGTTGCAAAATGCGTTATCTAATGTTATCGGTTTTTTAATCATAGCTTTTTACATTTTTATGCATAATTTTGGATTCCGTAAGAGTTCTAAAAATGGATTTGGCTACAGCATAGTGGTATAATTTGTAATTAACATATACTTTTAAAGAATTTTAAAACGCTAGTTCTTTAAATACATCGGTTTTAACGTCGAATTTTGAAAATATTTAATTTTCTCTTCTATCTAGTTTTGATCGTACAACAAATGCAAAAGATGGTGCGGAATCCGTGAACATTTTTTTGAATTGAAAAAAAATGTTACCATTTCCCAAAAATTGGACTAACTGTTAAGATATCACGCATTTTTTTAACCGCGTTTTACGATTTCTTATCAATACAAACAATTTAGTCAAACTATCTGGAAATAACTGCTTTTGGACTTATTGTACGATTAAAAATAGATTTTCTGTTAAAAGTGTTAACATGTGTACCATTTTAAATTCAAAATTTCCATTTAAAACCACGAAACTATCATTTGAAATAAAGATTTTCATTTGAAATTAAGAAACTGTAAATTGCAACTTGGATTTTCTGTTTAAAATTCAGAAGCTATCATAACATCAATTAAAAGTCAGAAATTCCATTCAGTTGATCTGTTCTAAATTTTGCATGGAATTTTGGGAATATAAATTTTATTTTTTAAATTTTAGTGTAAGTAGAAATTCGTAACTTCAGTTAAGGTTTCTAAATTATGAAGAAAAATTCTTAACTTAAAATTATTTTTTCTGAATTTTTAGATAAAAAGAGGTATCAATTGATATTTTCTAAATATCTATTTGAAATTCTGCATTTTAATGGATATATTCTGAATAAGTATTTGCAATAATATTGGATTTTAAAAAAAAAGTATTCAAAATAAAATTTCATCATCGGTTTTAACCACCCAGCAAAACCACACATTACCAAATCATGGGTAAAGTAATGTATCGTCATAGGGCTTCATGCATTACTTTACACATTACTTCACTGATGAATTTTACAGGCGATGCGCCTCAAAGTAATTCATTACCTTGTAGTGGGTAAAGTAACTGGTTACTTATATGGTTACATGGTGGGAAAAAGTAATGTGTCTATAAATTGAATTTCATAAAAAAATGCATAAACATTTTTTTTTACAGATATTTTTTTTTAATTAAATAAATTACAGTGAATTTAAATAAATAACTTTTTTTATTAAATACATAACTTGGTCTAGCTGGGATTCGAACCTGGGGTCTCTGGTAGGCGAGAACTCTACCAACTGAGCTATCGGTACATACAATAATTTATTGCTTTACATGTAGATGAGTGCTTGTGCTTCGTGTTTTTGTTCGTGATATCAAAAATATACACCTTACCATTATGCTTACAAAAAATCACAATGTAATGTGTCTATATATAGATTTTCAAAAATATATATTAATAATTACTTTACGTTTATAATTCATGCATTATGTAATTGATGATCGGTAAGTCATTATTTTATGTTTTGAAGTAATTTGATATGTAATGAGGTCTCATAGCAAGATAATCCATGAGGGTTCAATTATCGGTAACTCATTACTTCTTGTTGGAAAATAATGATACAGGTAAGGAGTACACATTACAAGGTAATGCATTACTTTTTCGCACCCATTACCAAAGTTTTGCTGGGCATTATTGTGTTTGTACCCTACCAAAGGATAATTCTCATTTCATAAAAAATTATAAATTCGCTTTATCATATTTATAAAATGTCTTATAACACTTATATAATATTTCATGTAAAGCTATGAACTTCTTTGTATTTATGAAACATTTCATAAATATGAAAAATCTTGTCACCATTTTGCACTTTTATGAATCAGTTTCATCATATTTATGAAGTGTTACATTGAACGAAATTCAATGAAGTTTTTCATCATATATATGAAGTTTTTCTTAAATATTATGAAGCTTTTTCTCTGAGTGTAGTTGGTTTAAATTATAGAGCACTTTAACAGAATATTTAAATAAATTGTTAAAATACTATAAAATGTTTTGGTATTTTGATTTAAATGTATTAGTTAGCTTGTTTTTAAAAACGTTAGCTAGCCTTTAGTATAAATTTTCGCCATACTCAGCAAACTAAGTCACGTTACGTTCTTAACTTAACTAGTTGAGTTAAATAGATGATGTTTACCATTTAACACTTTAAGGCACGAAGAATGTTGATGAAGGCCGTTGCGGGCTAGAAAGTTAACTCCATTCATGCAGGTGTCAAATAACTTTTTTTTTTTTGTCTAAGTGTTTTTTTCTGTTAATTAAAGTAAATTATCACAAATAAAATTATAATTTTTCTGTTAATATGGAAAAAATATTCAGGATCTTTAATCGAACTAACCAACATCTCACACACAATTTATAGATCAACAATGAAAATTCACTAATTTTTATATATGTAATAAAATTGTCATAAAATACCAAAAAATTCTAATATTTCAACGGAACAGATGCTTTGTTGCTAAATCAAACATATAAACCACTTTATTGAACGGTTTTTTATTTAAATATGTTAACTTTTCTTTGATCTTCTTTTATTTGATATCGGATAGAATAATTCGAATATACGAATAGTATATTCGAATTATTTTTATATACCAGAATATATACGGGATGTTTATGATGAAACATAGGATTTCACTGTCCAGAAGTTTGGCTCCGAAATAGTATAAGACGAAACTATTGAAATACTACTTTAAATTAATCGCTGATGTTCAAATTTTATTAAAAAAAAGCTAAATATATTTGTACTGCCAACCAAAGTAAACATTTTATCCCATTCGTGTAGCCGCGCTATTTTACATTAACATTTCTAACTTCCCTGTCATAGTAAGCTTGAAAAATATTCCATAGGAAATAATTGGCGTTAGGTAATAGCGTCCAAAACCATAAAGCCCAAAAACCAAAATGTCATCTCGCCCAAAAACAGTCTGTATATTTTGTTGTTGTAAATTTTTTTGATTTTTTGGGCAACATGGCATCGAGTTTGGTCAATATGACATTTTTTTTAGGTAACGCCCAAATTTTTAGCCCAAAAATTCCAGCCTTGAAAATGTTATAGTGCCCGAAATAAAGGAGAGTTGAGTTAATATTTTTAATAAAAGTAAAGAAAACATTTATTCAATTTTCTAATAGAAATATTTAACAAACAAAAATTTTGTGAGTAATAAAGCCATATGGCTTTATTTCCCATAGCATTGAGAAATAAAGCCATATGGCTTTATTACCAAATGAATTGAGAAATAAAGCCATTATGGCGTTATTGCTCATAGTCATATGGCTTTATTTCTCATATTTGATGGGTAATAAAGTCATATGGTTTTATTACCCATCAAACATGAGAAATAAAGCCATATGTATTAATTACACACCGCAATAAAGCCTTTATTTTGTATTTTTTGATTCTTTTGTTACACTGTTCAGTTTTTCTGCGTGGCGGCCTGCGGCCGATCTTAGGGGTTTTCTCCTCCATAGGACGCGGCAGGTGGCTTCGCTGAATACAGTTTTCCTGCGCCCGTCTCATTATCTTCCCTAGTGTGACGCGCGCAGGGAAACTTTATTCAGCGAAGCCACCTGCCGCGTCCCATGGAGGAGAAAACCCCTAAGAGCGGCCGCAGGCCGCCACGCAGAAAAACTTTATAAAGCAAAGATTTTCAATATTGTTGCAGTTAAATTTTTTGTTGAATTATTAATGTTCTATTAATTTTTGTTAATATGAAATTTACTGTCTTGTATTTTTAAGAATTATCTAATTTAAGCAAATGTCATATTGCCCAAAAAAAACCTTTAGGCAATATGACATTGCATTTGGGTGATATGACAATTCTGTACATAAACTTTTGGGCAATATGCTAGCCTTTTGGGCGATATGACCTTTCGGTTTTTGGGCTTTATGGTTTTGGACGCTATTACCTAACGCCGAAATAATTACATGGTACAAAATGTTCTATAGATAAAATTAGTTAAATACTTTAACATACCCAACACCTTTAATAAATTACTCTCTTTTATTAAAATGTAAATTTTGACTAACAATATTTAACAAGTTGTTCACCTTTTATGCCACTTTAAAAGCCTATCGTAATTGATGCTCCATATAAAAGAATATTGTTTAAACAACAAAAAACCGCAGACATAATTCTAAAACTAAACTAAATATTTGCCTCAAAAAACTGCTTATGAAGCATCATAATAATTACTCTTCGTTGTTAGTAGAAATAATACGGTTTGTTGATGCCATTAAATTATTATGAGGATGATGATGATGATGATGATGATGATGTAAACAATGAAATGTATTTACCCAACATGGATTTTGATGGTAGTAGAAATATTGTTTTCTAACAGCCCTCATAGCGTATAATGAATAAACAATCAGGCACTAATATTAATCATACGCTCCGTGAACCTACTATTTATAATTTAAAATAATCAATTTAAATTGAAACTTGTGGTTACTATTAAGTAGATGTAAAATTATAGAAATAATTAGTAATTAAATATTATGTAAATTTATGCTAAATGAAAATTAAATAATGAAGTTTTTCTTCGCCTTTAAGCGAAAAATAATCTCGATGTATATAAAAACAAAAAACTAATATAACTGTAAAAAATATTACTTGAGCCAGAGTACAAACTAAAAATTTTTTATATAAATAGAACATTTTTGGTCTTCAAAGTTTAGTAACGTCATGATGCTTGTTAGGAAAAGACCTAACCACGTGCTTGATTACTAAGAAGACAAGAATGGAGCAAAATTGATTATTAATAGGTTTTTTGTTAAAGTTCTGCCTATTATGGAGGCTCTAACTTTTCTAAAACTTCGGGTTCTGATGAGATCTTTAGCCAGATCGAAATACTAGTATCAACCTAGCTAATATGTTTGATTTGCTTTATTTTTGTAAATATACGGAGGTTGAAAGCTCGTTATAAATTGAAAATAACATAAAAATAATCTCGATGTATATAAAAACAAAAAACTAATATAACTGTAAAAAATATTACTTGAGCCAGAGTACAAACTAAAAATTTTTTATATAAATAGAACATTTTTGGTCTTCAAAGTTTAGTAACGTCATGATGCTTGTTAGGAAAAGACCTAACCACGTGCTTGATTACTAAGAAGACAAGAATGGAGCAAAATTGATTATTAATAGGTTTTTTGTTAAAGTTCTGCCTATTATGGAGGCTCTAACTTTTCTAAAACTTCGGGTTCTGATGAGATCTTTAGCCAGATCGAAATACTAGTATCAACCTAGCTAATATGTTTGATTTGCTTTATTTTTGTAAATATACGGAGGTTGAAAGCTCGTTATAAATTGAAAATAACATAAAAATAATCTCGATGTATATAAAAACAAAAACTAATATAACTGTAAAAAATATTACTTGAGCCAGAGTACAAACTAAAAATTTTTTATATAAATAGAACATTTTTGGTCTTCAAAGTTTAGTAACGTCATGATGCTTGTTAGGAAAAGACCTAACCACGTGCTTGATTACTAAGAAGACAAGAATGGAGCAAAATTGATTATTAATAGGTTTTTTGTTAAAGTTCTGCCTATTATGGAGGCTCTAACTTTTCTAAAACTTCGGGTTCTGATGAGATCTTTAGCCAGATCGAAATACTAGTATCAACCTAGCTAATATGTTTGATTTGCTTTATTTTTGTAAATATACGGAGGTTGAAAGCTCGTTATAAATTGAAAATAACATAAAAATAATCTCGATGTATATAAAAACAAAAAACTAATATAACTGTAAAAAATATTACTTGAGCCAGAGTACAAACTAAAAATTTTTTATATAAATAGAACATTTTTGGTCTTCAAAGTTTAGTAACGTCATGATGCTTGTTAGGAAAAGACCTAACCACGTGCTTGATTACTAAGAAGACAAGAATGGAGCAAAATTGATTATTAATAGGTTTTTTGTTAAAGTTCTGCCTATTATGGAGGCTCTAACTTTTCTAAAACTTCGGGTTCTGATGAGATCTTTAGCCAGATCGAAATACTAGTATCAACCTAGCTAATATGTTTGATTTGCTTTATTTTTGTAAATATACGGAGGTTGAAAGCTCGTTATAAATTGAAAATAACATAAAAATAATCTCGATGTATATAAAAACAAAAAACTAATATAACTGCTTAAATTTTTAGTTTTCATTGAATGTATTCTTTATTTCAGAACAAATTTATAAAATGATTTAAGTTTATCAAAGTAGACATTTAATATCACAGTTCAACAAGAACAGAAAATTCTGATTTATCGTGATTGCGACCTAGCATTTCCAAAGAACTTTAGAACGCAGATCATGGCCTTGGAATTTTAAAATTAGCAAAAAAAAATTTTATTAGAAAATTTATATTTTTTAATAAACTTTTTTGCAAAGTTTGAACACAAAACCGCTACTTTTTTACAACATTCAAATAGTATGAACTATGCCCATTAATTTCATATACTACACGTTTCAAAAGGAGCGATAGTATTTCCTATGCATACACGCAGAAAAAAGACTTTTGAATATGCTTTCAGGTAATTCACTTTTTTTTTTAGAAAATTTATATTTTTTGATAAATTTTTTTGCAAAAAAAGTATAAAATTTAAAACAAACCGCTACTTTTTTACAACATTCAAATAGTATGAACTATGTGCATTAAAATTATACATTACACGTTTCGAAAGGTGCGATAGTTTTTCCTATGCATACACGCAGAAAAAGACTTTTGAATATGCTTGCAGGTAATTTACTTTTTTTTTAGAAAATTTATATGTTTTGATAAACTTTTTTGCAAAACAGTTTAAAATTTAAAACAAACCGCTACTTTTTTACAACATTCAAATATTTTATTTTTTTAATTAATAATCATATAATTACAAATTATATACTATTACCCTAACCGAGCACTAGCTATGACCTTCGTCGCGTTGTAGCGAAAACAGACCAGAGCCGCTGGTGGGAATCGAACCCAGACCACAGCACTGATAAGCCAGCATGCTACCAACTAGCCTACCGGTTCGCACACCATTCAAATAGTATGAACGATGTCCGTTAAATTCATATATTACACATTTCGAAAGGTACGACAGTTTTTCCTACACTGAACCAAAAACAGCGGTAAAATCACCTAAATCCCATGTTAAATTGATGAATGTGTGATCACTATACAATAGGGCGGGTCGATTTAAAAATCGCTCGACGTTCAAGGAAAATCGTATTCTAGGGATCAAAATAAGAAACTTTGCCGAAGGACCCATAACTCTAAAACGAATTCTAATGTCCAGACTTTTGACCCGTAGTTTCAAATTTTGAAAAATCCCAGTATGACCATTTAGAGTGCCCCAATCGAATCCAACCCAATCGAATATAATTTATACATTCAAGAAGAAGAAATAGATACCCTAATCTTGAAAAGACTCCTTCTACTTTCTGAAATATCTCTATCCCGAGATTTGTACATTTTGCTATAAAAACACGGCTAAAAAGGCCCGCTATCAACTTAAGTTTTAACCCCTTAACGGTCACCTAGAATGATGATTTATGTATTAATCTGCTAGCGTGTCTCCCGGCGAACAAGTAGCTCCCATAATCTTGGAGAGATTCCTCCTACTTTCTGCAATATCAAAGTGGGCTTTTTCAAAATTTGACCCTACGGGTCAAAAGTCGGGACATCAGATTTCGTTTTGGAGGTATGGTTCCTTCGAAAAAGTTTCATATTTTGATCCCTAGAATACGATTTTCCTTGTACGTTGAGCGATTTTTTTTTGCCTCCCTACTAATCGACCCGCCCTACTATACAACCAACAAAACCTGTCCGTCATTTTAACAAATTATTTAGTGTAATGTATTTTAGGACGTTTAACTATTTGCTGATTGTTAATTTGACGAAATATTATCAAATGTATTACAAGAAATTAGTAATTTTAACAAATTTGATGATCATTTTGTTGTTTAAACAATACGCTTTATTTAATTTATTCGTATTTTGTAGAATTACAATTAATTCCAAGTTTTATATTTCTTTATCTTTTATATTTTATAAACTAAAATTTTTAATATAATACGTCATTAGTTAGTATATTAAAAAAAATAAGATTTTCATAAAATATTAAAATAATAAAATTAAAAATAATAGCGTTTATGCGCCCCTTTAGGCTAGTAGGTAGCGTGCTAGCTTATTAGTGCGGGGGTCGTGGGTGCGATTCCCACCAGATGCACTGGTTTGCTTTCGCTACAACGCGCCGAAAGCCATAGTACCTAATGCTCGGTTAGTGTAATAGGATATAACTTGTAATTATATGATTATTAATAAAAAAAAAATTAAAAAGTGACAACGTAGTACGTACCCAAACCCCAATTTTTAAAACACTTGAAACATTTTATTGACAAAACACTTTAATTTATTTAATATACAAATTATTAATAATTTAATTTTTTTATATTTATATAAATAGTTGTCTAAAATAAAGTAAGGACAGTAATAAAAGCTTACAATTTACATAAAACAATATGAAATTACACAATTTTTTTAAATATAATTAATAAAGACACACTAAATTATCTACTATAATTCACCGAATTTAATAATTTACAACTCTTTCGTAAAAACAAATGTCACAATAAATTAATATTAATTTTTCCAACTTTAACAAATGCTTCTCACACACTAACACATGTAATGACACCACAATACTAACATCACAACATTTAAATAAAAAGAGCTGTCAAAACAACATTTGCTTCGTAAAGCGATAAAATTTGTCGGTTTTACAAAAACTTACATCAATTTAAATAAAATAATTGTTGTTTCAACAATGAAATTTGTCAAAAGCTAACAAAAATTTTATGTTGATTTCACTTGCGACTCTTGGTTCAGTGTATGCATGCACGCAGAAAAAATAATCTTTTGAATAAATTTCCTTGTACCTTATAAATGGTCGTTGTTGACTGGACCATTGCATTTTTGTTTACTTTCTTCAATAACAAAAATGCAAAGAAAGTGTAGTCTAGTAAAAACGACAGTTTATAAGGTAAAAATTGGCATTTGCAAGCTATTTCGGATGCCTAGACACATTCAGATTGTATTTATATGTTTGAAAAGTTGTTCAGATTTACAATGGCTACAATTTTTTTATATATTGTTAGTGAAAAATTATGAGTCCCTGTAAGTTATGCTGAAAAAGCAAAAAAAAAAAAATAATAATTTTCTCCTATATTTTTAACAAAAATGTGCAGGAAAAAATTATTTTTTTCACATAAAATGTTCTTTCAATTTGTTCAGTAGGCTCTTCACTACATTTTTGACAAATATAGTTAAGCAATATCATCAAGTCTGAATTAGCTGTAGGCCAAAAACTGAAGACACCTTTTTTTTTTAATGGTTCACTGACTTTCAAAATCTTTTGAGGTCCATAAAAAAAAAAATGGTAGTCAAACTGGCCAAACCAAGTACAGGGTTTTACTAATCTTTGGTAGTGCAATCGAACCTATACTGTCGAGTCCGTGCATTTTTCGAAAAGTCTTCATTTGTTGCACTATGTTATTTGAACAGTAAATTTTACAAAAAATAACCCAAAAAAAAACTCTAAAAAACATCCTCCCTATTTGTGCACTTAAAATATAATTAAAATAGCTCTAGAGGGCGGTACGTATCATGAATCATAAAACTAATATCATTTTTGAAATTCTGAGGAGTACGCATTTCATTAGAGTACGCACACTTATATGTTTCTACGCATACTGGTTATTGGGGCCGCAGCTGAAAAAAAATTTTATTTTTAATTCCAGAGGGGGTCATAGTTATTTATTAATTTTTTTTTTTTTGAGGGGCGTCCCATCAAATACAGTTTAGTCTTTTTTTCTAGAAAGGAACGCTGCTAAACAAAATTGTATTTAAAATTAATGGAATGAAGTTTTATAATATGGTAGTGAGGAAACAGTAAAAAAAAATTAAATATTGTGCCGAAAAACTGAATTAAACATCACTGAGCGTATATATAATTCGCCAGCAAAAATTGTTTCAAATGGATATGAAGGGGTTTGGTATCTGTTGGTACTCGTATTATTGTTAATTTCCTGTGGTAGCAAAAATGTTTACACATTGCACACCAAAAAAAAAAAAAACAAAATGACATGGCTGCACGTACAATTATTTCATCCACTGTACTCTGTACTCCTTAATGTATTTTATTTTTTAATTTATACTCATTTGTGCATGTATTGTATTGTGTTTTAAATATTTTAAAATATTTGGTTTCCATTAAATGTCCATTGTTTTTAATTTATATTCTCGTTATCTCATACCAACCCATAATAATTCTTTGAAAATGTTTCATATCTACTAGAGTTTCTTTCATAAAAGAGTCATTCCATGTTAAACCGAGCGATATTTTACATCACTATTTTTGTTTGCAGACATTCTTAGAAAAAAATTAAAAAAAAAATATCATTATTTTTAAGTGTTTTCAACAAGAAAAGTAAAAAAATACAAATTTTTGTAATACGAGGGCGGATGAATAAGTCTCTCGTAGTTATATGAAATGCAACACTGATCCCATCAAGTACCACCTGTTAATAGACTACTGTCAAATTTTAAGCAAGTTCCGTCATTTACATTGCGTTTAATAGCTGTTCAAAACATACAACCTCGTGGATTTTTTAAAAGTACTCATTTAGCATTATTTTTTGCGAAGAAAAACCTGTCAATCAAACCAAGGAAAAGCTTGATAAATACTATGGGGACTTTGTACCATCGATTTCAATGGTAAAAAAGTGGTTTACTGAATTTCGCTTTGGTCGCAAAAGTACAAATGATGGTGAACGTTCTGGACGGCCAATTCAGGTCAATACACATGAAAATGTCGAAAAAATCCACGATATGGTGTTGGTCGATCGAAGAGTAAAAGTGCGTGAAATTGTTTTTTTTTTTTTTTTAAAAAAACTTAAAAAAAATTACTTCAAAATATTTCGAAATCCTTTTTAATTTTTTTAAATCTGCGCTTATAGATTTAAAAAAATTAAAAAGGATCATGTCAGCGAGCCAAAATTAGTTAAAAATGATATGTCGCACAACATATTTTTATTATAAGAAGTTGAGTTAAATAGATGATGTTTACAATTTAACACTTTAAGGCACGAAGAATGTTGATGAAGGCCGTTGCAGGCTAGAAAGTTAACTCCATTCATGCAGGTGTCAAATAACTTTTTTTCTAATTGTTTTTTCTGTTAACTAAAGTAAATTATCACAAATATAATTATAATTTTTCTGTTAATATGGAAAAATATTCATGATCTTTAACCGAACTAACCAACAACTCACATACAATTTATATAGATCAACAATAAAAATTCACTATTAACCACTCACAAGGTACAGTGCAAAAATTCGCTTAATATATATGCTCGACATATGTTGAAAAACGAATAAAATCTTCAATGTTAGATTTTCCTTCACTTACAATGTAAAGGATAGAATATGATGACATTTGAAAATAACTGCCAGTCAAATTTCAACTTAATTAGTTGAACTGGCAACTGTGGTAATAATTAACAACTAAACATAGCTTTATAGAAAATAAGTTCGCAGTAAATTTCGTCATACTCAAAAACTAAGTTACGGCACATTTTTAACCTAACTAGTTGAGTTAAATAGATGATGTTTACAATTTAACACTTTAAGGCACGAAGAATGTTGATGAAGGTCGTTGCGGGCTAGAAAGTTAACTCCATTCAAGCAGGTGTCAAATAACTTTTTTTCTAATTGTTTTTTCTGTTAATTAAAGTAAATTATCACAAATAAAATTATAATTTTTCTGTTAATATGGAAAAATATTCATGATCTTTAACCGAACTAACCAACAACTCACATACAATTTATATAGATCAACAATAAAAATTCACTATTAACCACTCACAAGGTACAGTGCAAAAATTCGCTTAATATATATGCTCGACATATGTTGAAAAACGAATAAAATCTTCAATGTTAGATTTTCCTTCACTTACAATGTAAAGGATAGAATATGATGACATTTGAAAATAACTGCCAGTCAAATTTCAACTTAATTAGTTGAACTGGCAACTGTGGTAATAATTAACAACTAAACATAGCTTTATAGAAAATAAGTTCGCAGTAAATTTCGTCATACTCAAAAACTAAGTTACGGCACATTTTTAACCTAACTAGTTGAGTTAAATAGATGATGTTTACAATTTAACACTTTAAGGCACGAAGAATGTTGATGAAGGTCGTTGCGGGCTAGAAAGTTAACTCCATTCAAGCAGGTGTCAAATAACTTTTTTTCTAATTGTTTTTTCTGTTAATTAAAGTAAATTATCACAAATAAAATTATAATTTTTCTGTTAATATGGAAAAATATTCATGATCTTTAACCGAACTAACCAACAACTATTATAAGAATTTTAAGAAAAACTTCCAAATTTGGAAACTTTGGTCACAGGTCACCAAGTGTTAAGCTTTCCGATTATTCTCAAATTCGTATTAAATAACATTATTATCTACTGGTACTATAATCCGCCTATTATTTAATGAAAATCGAAATTTTAAATAAAATTTCCATGTACAAAGCAGTAAAATACGAATATTGTATTCCGAGTTGTAATTTTAGCGTTAATTTTTTTCCTGTTATTACACTCAACATATACATTGTTTATGCCGAAAGATAATAAAAAATGTTTTTATAAAAATAAACCAATAAAAAGTAAATAAATTAAAATGGCTTTTTTGTTTGAATTAAGCTTTTAATATCTCAATGCCATTTAATGATATTTAAACATTTTTTTTCAAAATAACAGTTCCAAATATACGTAATTTAAAAAAATCAACATCAGCTAAAAAAATTTATATGACTCTTTTTGGGATCAAAATATTTAATTTTCAAAATTTGTCATTTTTCCCAAAATCTTTTGTTATGACACATGGCAAGAACACTTCGTTTCATGATCCAAAGTTAAAAAAGATTCTGAAATCAGTGTGACATTTTTTTAACTCACTCTCAAAATAATTCTTTTTTGTCAAAAGTTTGGCATTTTCGGCCAGTGCCTGACATAGGGTGCGACGGCTTGTGAAATTACATTTAAAATTTTTTTTAATGCCCAGTCTTTTAGAAAATGATAAAATTTTTATTGGTTTTTTAATATAGTTCTAAGAAATTTGTTAAGAAAGATAAATACTTTTTTGGCCAAATATGTAAATTTAATTTAATAAATCTAATTATCGTGAATTATTGTTAGCATGGAGAATTTTTTGCTTTTTTTGGTAGATATATAAAATAAGACATGTTAAAAAAATAAATTTTTTTTTTTTTATTTTTGATAAATTTAAAAGTAGAGGAGATCTCTACAAACATGTTTTATGTTTCATGCTTAAAATTTTAGAAATCAGTGCACGTTTATCAAAGTTACACTCCCAAAAACGAGGTAGTCAAATTTGACAAAATGTAAGTACCCCTGTACTAAAACAGGGTGATCCAATCACAATATTAAAAAAGATTAACACCTCTTTTACAATTTCCAATTTGATTTGTATGCAGCGGAGGAGTAGTTTAGAAGTTATATATTTATTATCTAAAAATGTTAAGTTTTCTTTGATCTTCTTTTATTTTATTTTATTCTTCTTAGTTTAAACGAGTTTAAGATCATTTATTTATTAATTATTTCATTTTCAATAATTATTTATTTACAATATTTAGTCTTCACATTGGCTGACTTCTTCAGTGAACAAATATTACAATTTGAAAAACTTCCCATTAAAATAGTAAAATCCAAATAACTGGTTGCAGAACAACTTATACTGTATTATAACAGGTTCTAATTTCTGTTCTGCAACTGGTTCTTTTTATATGGAGTTTGTCCTATTTGCAATAGGTTCTTTACATCTAAACAAGAACAGGTTACTTTAGAACCTGTTCTAGAACCAGTTATAGAACTGGTTCTGGGACAGTCACATCTTATATTTCGACCCTGTTCTAGAACCGGTTCCATGTAGCCGATGGTAAAACAGTTTGTTCTAGAAAAGGTTCAGAGGTAATCTATTCCAAAAAATTTTGATGGGTTGTATTAATAACTAGCTGACCCGGCAAACGTTGTTTGACTTCAAATTATAATTATAATTAATTCTTTAAATCAAGAAATTTTTTTACGCAAATAAATATTTAAAAAAATAAATTCACATTAGTAAATCATTTTAAAATTTGTAATTTTATGGGAAGCCCAACGTCTCTTTGTGCTTCTATCGCCTTTATTTGCTGAAGTATATAAAATGAATAGCTGAAAACAACTGCCATAACAACTGCGACGTCACCTATCACCGGTGCATTGAAGCGCCGCTCCTGCTCACCAGCCGGTGTCTTGTCAACTCTTATCACAACCGTATAATCATCTGTCGGAATCTGGTCTAGGGCTGTTTTGAATAGACGGATGAGGCTGTTGTGTTCGTGTAACATAGCTTGAAGATTAACATAGGTTTTGTATAAATATCTTCGGAACTACATAACCGATTTAAGAGTTTGATATCTCGTTTTGAAAAACATAACAACGGCTTTCAAAAAAAAATAAAAAAAAATAAAAAAAAGCAAAAAAAATAAATATATGTATGTATATGTCATTGGAGGTACAATATGAAAATTGGATTTTCTCATGTCCCACCGTCCACATACCGAAAATCAAAATCGGACTTCACAGTGTCACCCGGCTGAATATTCTGAAGATTCCCTGAAAATTTCATCAAAATCGGCCCAGCCGTTTTGGAGTACATACGTTACATACATACACACATCCTGTTTTATATATATAGATATATAGATTAAAAGATTTATATACATATAATAAATTTTTAAAAAAGGCGGGAAATCAAAAATATTTTCTGCCAATATGAAAAAATAAAATATATCACAAAAAAACAGCAATAATTATAATAATATTTAAAATCTTAACTATAATATTGAAATAGTTTCTATTAATTAAATGTCTGCAATTTTGTGCAACATTTGCTATGTCTGTGTTATAGTTAATGCGTTGTGTAAATGGTACTTTCATTATTTGTAACATTTATAACATATATCTGAGTTTGTAATTATTCTCTGTGTTTAAAATTGATTTATTATCAAAATCTGGATAATGATTAGAATTATTGCAGTGTTATGATAATGCAGTTTTCTGTATAGAAGTAGTTTTATTACGTTTTTGTTCATATATATGTCCTGCAATTATAGTCTTTAGTTTAGTCTTTGTTGTACCTACATATACCTTGTTATAATTTTCATTATTATTACCCTTACATGGTATCTTATAAACTATATTAGAAATTCCTAATTTATTTATTGTATTCTTAGTTTTGCTGAATAATCTACCTAATGTGTAATATGTTCTATGTGACACTAAATATTTCTTATTATTATAAATTTTTGATTTTTTAATCTTTCAGATATAAGAGAAACATAAGTTAGAGGTTTATAAATATTAGGTTCAGTAACCGTTCTTGTATTTAAATTATTTCGGTTTTTATATTGTCGTATTAATTTACAGCTTAGTTGAATAAGAAGAGTAAAATATATTTATTATCATTATTTGTCTTAAATACTTAAATCGCAAGATTTTTCATGTTTTTTAAATATTTTAACACTTTGATCTTATTTTTTTCCAAAAATACTTGTCAAATATTTTTGAAATAAGACTACATAATAAAATTTTATTTTTTAAAAAGCGACGTAAAAAATACAAATTTTTGTAATAGTTTTTGTAAATTTTTGATTTAAAATATAGAACATATCGCTGCAGTGATACGGTGAGCCCGACCGCTCTAAAAATATCAGTGTTTATTTAGTAGACGTGTGTGTAGATAGTGATACTTTAATATTATTTTTATTTGGTGCCTGAAATGGTAAAAATAGAAACAAAAGTTAAAAACTTTAAAATAGCTTTGAAAAAGAGGAAACATAGATATATAGATAAATTTAGAAAGAGTAGAAACCACTAAAATAAGCCATCATCCATTAAGATCAATTTACACATGTGGACAGTAAAATAGGTGTAAGTTTTTTTTTTTTTTTTAATTTAATTTAATAGAAATTGTAATGAAAACGCTTGTAGTAATAAATGCAAAGAAGTTTTTTTGATTTAGTTGCTTTCTGACGTGGACAGTGAAATAGTTTAAAGTTGTGAAACCTCAAGTTTTTGGTGATATATTATTAAAAAAAGTAAGTATTTAGATGAAATCGACTTAATGGGGAATAAATGTAAATTTATATTTAATTTATAACAATGTTAGATGGGTCGTGGACATCATTGCAGTGAAGAAGAAAGAAAGGAAAACACTACAAATCTATTGTTAAATCGTTAGGACGGTCTGAAAACTTCATAGCAAATGCCTTAAAACCAGGGACCGTAATCATTATGAGTTTTATAATAAAAATTACACAATAATGATTATGTTATGAGTTTTAAGGATTTTCTTCAATGCTAATGATTATTTTTGAGTAATAATAAAAAAAATCCGCAATAATCATTATTTTTGAGCAAAAAAAATAAAACTCAAAAATAATCATTATTTATGATTTTTATTTTTTTTCGCTCAAAATAAAACTCACTTTCATGTAGGTGTAAATATATATATATATTAGGGTGGGGCGATTAGTATGGAAGGAAAAAAATCTTAATGGGCGCTTCGCGTTTCTGATTCTTGGGATTGTACTGAGCAAAGAAGTCCACTAGACCATACGTCTATGGTGAAAATCGAGCTTCTAGATTTTGACTTTACGGCAAAAAAGCCCTATTTTGAAATTAATAATTAACCCCTTAAACCCCACCCACAAATATGATTGATGCATTAGTCTGCTAGAGAATTTTCCAAAGAAGAGATTGATACCAAAATCTTCGATAAGCTCCTCCTACTTCCTGAGATATGTCCATCCCACACATTGAAAGTGAGTTTTATTTTGAGCGAAAAAAATAAAAATCATAAATAATGATTATTTTTGAGTTTTATTTTTTTTTGGTCAAAAATAATGATTATGGCTGATTTGTTTTATTATTACTCAAAAATAATTATTACCATTGAAGAAAAATTTAAAAATCATGACGGATATGCAAAGATTGTCAAAAATAATAATAATGGTGCAATAAATTTTTTTTATGTCTCTTCTAAGTGATTGATTTTTTGATTCAAAAAAACGAGCAATAATCATTATTTACGGTCCCTGCTTAAAACCCAAAAAAAATATTGAGAGACGCGGTGCAATTAAAAAAACCTCCCCAGTTAGGGATAATCGAATAGTAACTTTAGCTAAACGAGACCCTTTCAAGAGCTCTAAAGCAATTTCAAAGGAAATTGAAAATGGTATATAATCCCGAACGATCCGACTAAGATTTGTGGCTGCAAAACTACCATTGAAAATGTTGTATAATCCCGAACGATCCGACTAAGATTTGTGGCTGCAAAACTACCAGGTAGAATAGCTCGAAAAGTTTATTTACTCAGACAAGCGAATTTGAAGAAGAGGTTAAATTTTGCTTTGGCTCATAAAACATGGTGCGGACCAGAAGGTGAAAAAAGAGCCGAAATATACTTTGGACCAACGAAACTAAAGTCAATTTGTTTGGTAATGATGCAGAAAGAAATTCTCGTCGTCCAAAAGGGAAAGAATTTCATATCAGATTTACCAAAAAAACTGTAAAACATGGAGGAGGAAACGTCATGGTATGGGGCTGTTTTTCTTGCGAGGGAGTAGTTCTGATACATCCTATTGAAAACATAATGGATAGATTTGTGTACAAGAATTTGTTGCAGACAGTTATTCTGAGGAAAATATGCCACTAGTATGGAGATTTCAACAGGCTAATGATCCGAAACATTCATCAAAGTTGGTGAGTGAATGGTTTCGGGAGCATAATTTGAACGTTGTTGAGTGGCCACGTCAGTCCACCGACCTCCATCACATTGAGAACCTTTGAGGTGAACTCAAGTGACAGCTTTCTAAGCTTCCCTGTAGTACTAAAAAAGAATTATGGAAAATATTCAAAAAGCATGGTATAATGTCCCGGTAGGGACTTGTCATAAGTTAATTTCATCCATGCCTAAGAGGATTGAAGCTTGTCCTTAAAAATAATGATGGATATACAGGATATTGACTGCCTGGTTTGATGTTTATTCAAACAGTAACTTTCATGTATAAATTGTTATGTTATTTTAAAATATTTTTACATACACCTATTTTACTGACCACATAAAAATGGACGAAATTTTTGAATTTATGTTACTTTGATTTTTTTTTAGAGCTATCTTAACTCTAAACTAATTTTGAAATACATAAAATATGTTTACTTTATAAATAAATCTGAAATATGAAATAAAATAACAAAAAATATAAAAACCATACTCTACTTCAAATAAAAAAGTTCACACCTATTTTTCTGTCCACATGTGTAAATGTCGACATTGCAATGTTTTTCATGTTTTTTTAAAGTTTTAAACACAGATAACTCCTTTCAATCTTTTTTTTCCGAAAATACGTGTCAAATATTTTTGAAATAAGAATACATCTGCCAAATTTGAAAACAAACAAAAATCGTGATCTGAAAAACCTTTCGGTTTGACATGGAATGACTCAGAAGCCAGAAATTCCTTTGAGACTTAGAGAGTATGAGTTTGTATATTATTTATTAAGGGAGTCTCTGTTTAATTTATAAAACAAAGAATTTAGCATACAGTTTATTTATATTTTGCACTACTTGCATTTGTGTATAAACATTTTATATTAAATCAATATTAGAAGACAAAAAAAAAACTGGTAGTAGTTTTTTGTTTGAAAATGCTAAATTCTCAGTGGAGTTAGCTGCAATATTAAAATCATAAACTTTCTAAGAAACAAATCGTTTTAATAGTAAGACATGAAAAAAGAGTTTTAAATCCTGATAAACTGATTTGTCACAAAGTGTTATTCAGCAGTGGTCATTAATATCAAAATGTTGCTTCCATCCCATTAAACAGCTTATACTGTATTATAACCTGTTCTAATTTCTGTTCTGCAACTGGTTCTTTTTATATGTAGTTTTTCCTATTTGCAATAGGTTCTTTACCTCCAAACAAGAACAGGTTGCTTTAGAACCGGTTCTAGAACCAGTTATAGAACTGGTTATGGGACAGTGACACCTTACATTTCGACTCACATGAACCTATTCTAAAACCGGTTCCATGTAACCGGTGGTAAAAAAGTTGTTCTAGAACATGTTCAGAGGTAATCTGTTCCAAAAAATTTTGCTGGGATTATTATAAAGATTTTGAAAAAATATTTACAGTTTTTAGAGAATAATTTTTTTGCGGTCCTCAGATGGCCAAGAATAATGATGGATAATCATCCACGATATGGATAGCAATAAAATATCTATAGAAAATACAATGAACATATTTAGAAAGATAACATTAATGATATTGATAAATAAACTGATCTCGACAAAATTTTGTGGTACAGGGTTGGTTGTAATAAATTGATTTCATAAGTTTATATGTTTTTCTTCCAGCTTTATATCGTTTTGAAATAAATGTTTGAGTTAGCATCACTGTATTTTATTAAGTTTTATCATTTTTACACGCATGAGCTTTATAAGATTTTTTTTTTGTATTTTTTTTTTTTATATTTTTTAATATTGTATATAATACAAAATATATTTAATTTAATTAAAAAATGCCAACGAAATTTGTTTGCCTGTTTAAGTAAGTAAGTGTGTGCGAGTTTTTATTTGTTTGTTGTTTCTGTATTTTTTTTTTCTTTTCATCATACAAAAAATATTGTTTTAATTAGTGAGAATCCTTTGCTCTCACACTTCTACAAACTACGACTACTTCTACACTCACACATATATGACGCTTTCATGCCAACTGACCCGCTACAGAAAAAAGTATAACGCAGCAATGTCAAACTAAATGTATTTTTTATCCTATAAAAGTCAAAAAAAAAGAACGACTCTTGCACTTTTAGAAGAACATGGGAGTGGTTAAATAGTGTTTTATTAATTTCTATGACTTTTATTTAACCGAATTTGCAAAATGCTAAAATTTGACAATAACTTATGCGGAATGAAATTACAACAAAAAAAAAGCATTGAAGTTTTTTCTAACATGAAATTAAAGTAATCTTATCTTTTCGCGTTGGACTGTTACACAGACGGTCCCGGTTCGATTCCCATAGCACTTAACCCCACCGAAGTAAAAGAATGAATCAGGGCTATCAAACAAAAAGCTTCAATAAATTCGTCAACTCTACATCAGGTGGCGAGCAACAATTGTTGTAAGACTTATCATCTCGCGCAATTACAGGGTTGCCATGTTTGGAGCCCTTCATCTCTCCACTATCCCCTTTCCAAAGAAAGCAACACATTAATT